>APFE030932571.1:20268-57926 GCA_000404065.3 Pinus taeda | reverse complement strand
GTTGGTCATAATTTCTAAGCTAAATGCTATGACTCTTCATAGGATATTATTAGAGATACTTGAGGAGAGACCTCTTTGGCTCAAGGGTTAAGGAAGGATTTTGACTTCAATATCAAACCATCAACCATATCCTCGAGCTTTGTGCCATCATGGAGTAGGGGAGACATTGCTCTACAAAATTATTCTTCTACTTTGTAGGTTTTCAAAGCTTTTTGATGTTATCTTGAGAGAGGCATTGTTCCATGGATGACATTGGAATTTCAAAGATTTTGTTTACTACTACTATATGTATATCAATTTGTTCTTGGGTGCCTCCAAATAATCAATGGGTTGTCTAGTTTTATCAAGAAGACCATTGGGGTGAAGCACGAGCATCCTATCTTGCCCACTTTGTTGGGATATATATCAACCAGCAAGATTCCTTTTTGTAGGAGCATATTCAAACCTTGCTTTTTTCAACATCTCTTGGTCTCCATTCTCCTCTTATTGATGTTTTGGTCCTCTTGGCATATACCTTGGAGGCTCTTCAAAGGATCAACCTTGGGAAAATTAGGGTTTATGATCTTTAATGGCCAGAAGAATGTCCTATTAGATCATGATTTTCCATTTCTTGTAGGTGGATATTTAGGTCACCATAGCTTATACCTACCTAAGTGTTTGATTTTTCAAGCTCTCAATTTGGATTGAGATTGTTTCTCTAGCATTGGATCAATAAGGGCAATGGTTCCCTTGCCCTTTTTGAGCATTATTGTTTTCAACACCAATTTTAGGACATTTTTCCAAGATGGACCTTTTGGAGAAAGTCATCAAGTCCATAGTTTTTTAGAGTTTTGACATTTGGGGACCTAGTTTGTTAGAGGATTATTAAAACTATACTGAGAGGGTTTAGGCTCATTATCGAATGCAAGAGGATGGTTCCTAGAATATTATTCAAGAAAAAATTGCAACACACCCTTTTTTATTTTTAATATTATTATTATTGAATCTTATCTATATCAGCCTATGGTGTCATTTAAGTCATATATTTTGCATTTTGTTTCATTTAATTCTTTCCTGTATGTCTTATTTCTATTTCTTGTGGACATATCTATATGGAGAATTTCATTGTGCATGAGACACTCTTTTTATAGCTTCACAAATCCCCTACTATTCCAAAGCAGAGTCTATTAAAATAGTTATTGGTTGCCAAAATAACATCTTAAGTTAGGTTATTGACAATCATGAAATGTAATTGATTAAAGGTTTGTTGTTTCCCTTGTACTGGCAGGAATGTGGGTTGAGAAGACAAAACAAATAAAATTCTCTAGAAAAATCCCCATATTCTAATGGGAAAGACCAATATAACATTGGTATGTGTACCTAAGCTTTTGGAACATGTTATAGATGAGGACTCCATTCTGAGGACTAGGGTATGTACTAGGTGTGCTCCATATGTACCTTGTTACCTCCCAAACTTGCAAGTAAATTTTTACCTTCCATATGAAGAATTATCATCCACTGAGACAGAAATCAATGTTTCACTTGCCAAAGGTCCCAATGTTTAATCAAAAGCAGTACCCATAGGATGGAGACTTCACTCAAAGAGCATCTAACATATCATGTGCATTCGTGGCATACTACACAATACCCCTAATTTGACTACATATTGGAAAATACCTCTTAAAATAACATTATTTAACCCCCTACAAATATGAACTCAATACATCTTCCCAATTTAAAAAACCCCTATTTTCACTAGGTATTGTAGGAATCCATTTTTTCGTTAACATGTTTTATAACCCTTTATATTTTTTCATTAATTTTGAGCTACATTTTTTATAATTTCCAATATAAAGACCCTTTAACCCTTCTTATATGCTCAATATATTACATCGTTTTTTCCTCAATACATATCCCCCAATATGAATGCTCGTGGTATGATATTGCTCCCTTAGTAACGCCCCTATGACCCATAGCAACAGCTCCACCTCCATCTCATGTCCTAGATCTTCTTGGTTATTTGATAGGTTTAGGCAATGCAAAGTTTATAGTTTTAAAAGATTGTTGGAGCAAAGTTTATTGCCTCAGGTTCATTTTTGGAATTGCATGGGGAGGGGTTTCATAATTTTGAATAAGGTTTCTGAACTTGAGTGAAAATTTTTATTATGCTGCCAATATTTTTTTAATGTCATTATGCCTCATATTCTATCGTGAATTTCCTTCTTGTTATTATGTACTCTAATGACATGAGAACTAAATCACTAGAGTCAAATTTCCTTATGAGAAATAAAATAGTCTAGCACATACCAAAAACAAGACTTTATTGGATGGTGCATCAATTGAGCTTTATGCTACTGGTAAGTAGGAAGAGGGTGTGAAATTTTGGCAAGTAAAAAAAAAGAGACCTTTAGATCCCATTCCCAAAAAGTTGCATTGGGAATTGACTCTTTTCAATAATAACTTCTACTTATCAAAGTTGATAAGGAGGGGCAAGCTTTAAAATTGATGCCTGTTTACACATTTTCATTGTTTTTAGCCATTGAATACACATTATTTGAAAGGAAAGGAAGGAAATATAGAAGGGAATCTATATTAATACTGTGCACGATCATTTTCTCCTTATATGGAATGCATGTAAATGCAAAGACCGAAATATTTTTCTGTGCTGGGTAACGAGTTGCCTAGCGGTTTTTTCTGCCTCAGCCCTCTAAAAAAGTTGGGAAGAAAGCTCTATCCCCCAAAAAATCTTTGAAGGCATATATACACCCTTTAAAATTATTTTCCTCATAGGATGGTTGTATTAAACAATATGTTAGACGGGACCAGACAGACTTGACGTTACCTTTGGTACTTTAACTTTTCACATAAATGATTTTTTTGGGAGAAGTGTAAGTATTCAAGTTCTCACATATACTACCCTAATGGTTGTGTTTAAGGTTTTTTGGACAATTCTGAAGTATAAGAAATTTTTTTTATCATAATGTTGTACAAGACAAAAACTGAAAGCCTGTAATAATTAAGATTGGCCACATCCTAAAAAATTTAGGACTTCACGCATATACCCTTCATATTTCAAAACAATCTGTTAGTATTTTGAGAGAATTTATTAGAATCTTAATACCAACCTTTGATAGATAATAATTTAAACGTTAATAAAATATTAATAAATTTGTACTTTCCATGTTCCTTTACATGTAAAGCAGGCATTTGGAAGGCTTGTGTTTCCTTGAATGTTGAAGATGGGAATTCACATTTCCTAAGCTTGCATTCTTCCACATTCTATCATCAATGAAAATTTTGAACTAATGGCTACATACAAATATCATTGTTTAACTTTGGATTATCTTTGTAAGCCACGACCATCCTTTACTCCAAATTTTATCTAATATCACATGATTGAATGGATCTTTTGGAACATATGATTATGATAGAGGAACTTTACTTGTTTTACTGTAGCTAAGTCATAAAATAAGTGTGTTTAACAATTTGTTTGTGCATATCATATGATTGAGTCTTTAGGAACAAAGAATAATTTTATTGTGATTTAGTTATTCTTTATGAGTTATAAAGTGAAGTAAGTCTAGATTTTACACCTTTCAAATGAATTAGAAGTGGGTGCAACCTGTTAAATAAAAGCACTCTAAATTTAAAGGCTCTTCGTAAAAAGTTAAGTTGAAGCATTCAAATACTTTGTAAAAGTATTGTCTCTTAGAAATACTTTAGGCGTTAGGTAGATCTTACTTTGGAAAATTATGGGCATGCTTGTATTTAAAAAAATATTCCCTTGTTTATGTAAACTTATAGAAGAATCAAGACATAAAACATTACAGATTTCAATAAAAGCATTGTACCTTGGAGATTTGACTTTTCCTTTTTTGTGTCTAGCTTCTCACTTTATTTTAAAACTAATATCACTCAACTTAGACAAATGTCCTCATATTCTTTGTTATATGTCAATTTTTGCCTCGAGGGATTTTGCAGGGCTCAATCTGTACGTCGCCTAGCCCTCAATTTGTTTGAAAATTTAAATGTTGCGAGTCCTGACTCACTCATAACTGTGTTCCAATTTTTCAAAACAACCAGAGGGCTGAGAGAGTAGCATGTCCCAACTCTTGGTGGATCGAAAAGGTGGCCTCTCGTAATTTCCAGTGTCTTTGCCAAAATATAGTGTGTAGTGCAAAGGACAGAGTGAACATTGTTGTTCTGAAAAAAATATTCCTAACATAACCCTCTGTTTAGTTACTTTCAATAAATTATTTCTTGTCCTTTCAATATATTCTTTCTTATGTTTTTACGATTATAGAGAGGAATTTGTTACAAAACAAATTACATTTAGATTTCTTACAACAAAACTGATTAGAATGCATTATGGGCAGGTCAAATAAAAGGATTTTATAATTTCCACAGACAGATAAATAAAGGTTCCATTTGAACTTTCCAACATACACTCTATAATATTTTCTAGTTTCTTTGATATTTTATGATAGGCTCAATGACCATCAAGTCTTTGCATGAGCATTGCATCCTTATGAATAGCAAATCCCTTTGTTTATGAACCCTATAGAGTAGCAATTTATGAATATATTATGTGTCATTTATTTCAATGCCAATCCTCTGTCGGTCTGATGATACCATTCTCTAGGAGCTGAGGGTTTTAATTTGATTAAATTACTCTACATGTTACCTGTTCTTATTTTTTATTCTATCACCCCTGTGATTTCGAGGTACCCTTCTGATTTGGAATTGGTGATGAGGCCCATTGTCAAGTTGTGTCTCGATGAGATAAATTGCATAGTAGCCTACTTTTCATTCTTTCACTCATCTGAGATGGTCTTACAATGCTTTGTGGATGATATGATGTTATATGATAGTGCTTTCCTCGAATACCACTACCATTCCATGATATCACTATGATATGATAGAGCTTTCCCCAAATACCAATGGAATTTCATGATATGATTATTATTCAGCAAATACAATTAATGTAGTGACAAGTCTGATTTGTTCAAATTTCGAGGAAATGAGCATATATGCTAGTTGCAATTCATCAAAATATCAATTATGGCTTTTCTACTTTAAAAAATATAATTCAGAACATGCTCTCCTATTATCTTTTACATGCTGGAATATTAACATAGTTAAAATTTATATTGTCTTTGATTTTCCCAAGCCTGTGGCTATATATGTTTTTAGGTTAGAGAATTTTTTTCCATAGAAGGCATATAAAGATTAGTGAAAGCATTAATCCTCACTGCATGCAATCTAAGAAAATTGGAGCAATAACTTCTCAATTAGCAACAATATTTATATTCACAATTTTCACGAAAGAGAAATTATAAATATAATTTGTAGAGTTTAGATCATTTTAAAAGTCATATGAAGGGAAATTTTAAAATAAAACGGTCATAAGAAAATTTCATGATCAGCAAGGGGAACCGTCAAATTTAACCCTTAGGAGGGTTGTTACAACATCAATTTTGTTGAAGTATGCAAATTTTTTTTTGTGTGAAATTCATAGTGTGTCTGTATTGCTTTTTAAATAAATGGCTATAAATGTAGTTTTAAGGATTTCCATAACCCTTCACATAATTCTTTAAAGTTTGTTAGCTCAGTGGAAGAGTGTCTGCCTTATAAGAAGGGGATTGGTGGTTTGATTCCATTGCCTGCTAACATGAATTAATCAATGATTTTGTAGTTTATTTTTATTAATTTCTTTTATATATCGATTTATTTCAATGGTGAGATATTTCTGGATTCATTGTTATATATTGTTTCTAAAGAGACAAAAGTGATCTTTAAATAAAATTTTATCATCTCTAGAGAGACAATAGCTAGTATTAAATACATATTGTCTCTAATCCGAGTGTCGTCTCCACAAAGACAAATTTGAAATTGTCTGTGGAGAGATGAGAATGAAATTTTCTCCTAAGAGACAATAATGCTTGTGTTATATATTGTCTTTATAAAGACAATATTTTTTAGGACAATAATCTTTAAGACAATAATTTTTGAGACACCCACTTAAAGACAATATTTTAAACAATACACAATTTTTTTTTGTCTTAAGTTAAGACAATTTACCCAAACATTGTCTCAAATATTGTCTTAAAACCCTCCTTTATGTAGTAGTGGGACATCTGGTCTATCCTCATTCCTCATCTCCACACACTTCTCAATTTGGTTGTAAAGCGTGGCCTCCCTAAACTTTGGATGCAAAGCCTTATTGTGCCTATCTTCAAAAATGGGGAAAAAAGTGTTCCCTCTAACTATAGGACCATTATGATTAGTGACATCCTAGCCAATCTTTATGGGATCATTCTGGAACGAAAGCTTAGCCTTTGGCTTGAGAAGCACGGTAAAAGAGCTAAAGGGCAAGCTAGCTTTAGGAGACATCACTCGAACATCGACCACCTTGTTACTCTTAGGATCATTGCAGAGGAATGTCGTAATAGTAAAACCAATCTCTTCTGTTGTTTTGTGGACTTTAGAAAATCTTTCGACACCATCCCTCGAGATAGCTCTAGGAAAGGCTTGAAGAGATCATGGTTCCTACTGAACTGAGGATTGTTGTGATATGCCTCTAAGAGATTGTCATTTCCAAGATTAATACCAATCAAGGGTCGTCTAAAGATATTACATGCAATATCATGGTTAAGCAAGGTTGTCCCATTTCCCTACCCTTTTTGGTCTTTACATCGATAAACTAGAGGAGTGTCTAGAAATTGTGGGCTACAAAGGCACTAAACTTGTTGGTATTGTCATTATTCTTCTCCTTTATGTTGATGATATCTTTCTTCTTGCAAGAAGCCATGATGACCTAGACAAGAAGCTTAAGACTCTTCATGTCTACTGCTGCAAGATGTGTATGAACGTTAATACCGACCAGACTAAAGTCATGATCATTAAATCCAGAAATATCACCCATGGTATTTTTGTCTATGATAACCATTATCAAGAGCAAGTTTCCTCTTATAAATATTTGGTTATTGACTTTTCTCATCAACTCAATTGGAATTACAACATCGATAAAAGAGCTACTAGAGGTTGGAAAGATTATTATGAGCTTGAAACAATTGTAAGTGAGTCGATATTTACATTTCAAGTAAAAGAAGGTTCCCCTTTGAGACTCTCGTCACCCCCGTTATCTTATACGAATGTAAAATTTGGGGGTGCAGTATATCTAGGGATTCATGGAGAAAGATTGAGATGATCCAAAAACAATTCATAACCTATAACATCAAAATCAAGGGAAATACTCCCTACCCTATCCTCTTGATCAAAGCTGGCATGTCCCCCATTGAAAGTGTGACTATTTTTATGTATATGATGTGTAAGAATAAGCTTCACAATATGGAATCCAAGAGGCTCCAAAAATTACTTCTAACTTTAGTCAAAAACTCAACCCACACTTCAAGTGTGGGTGGCATCAAGATGCTTAGTCTTGGCTGAACCTTTGTGGAATTAAGGAAGATATCATCATGGGAAGTAGGGACAATATCAAAGACATTAATCCCGCCAATTTTAAGGACAATATGTGCGATGTTAAGGAGATGGAGGGTAAAAGGAAGCTAATGTGTTATAAGGAGGTGATTAACACCACCCTTGATAACCAAAATTATCTCTCTATGTTGACTAGCACTAAGAAGAAAATGAAAATCACTAAGATTAGAACTAACTCTCACGATCTTCAAAGTGAGACCGGGTGGTGGTCTACTCCCAAGACTCCCTAGGATGATATAGTCTGTTATATTTGTGATACTAAGAAGGTGGAGGATGAAAATCACTTCCTTTTAGACTTCCGGGCTCTTTCCAATATCTGCTCTCAATTCCCTATCATCATCGACACCTCCAATCTTCTTGACTTATTAAGTCAACCCAACTATAGTGAGCTTGGAACACTTCTTTCCCTTCTCCTTGATCACATAAATAAAATTTTGAATAATGACAATTAGGCTCTCTTTTCTTGAGGTCGAGTAGACCACATTGGTCTTAGTGGACGTTAATCATCATCATTATTATAATTTATTTAATAGTTTATTAATTTTAATTGGTCTTATTAAGTCTTAATATTTTTAATAGTTTATTATTTATAATTCAATTTTGTTGTAATATATTAATATTTAATAGTTTTGATAATATTCGCATAAGGTATTAATACTTTAATATTTTCTTTTATTATCTATGCCTTAACTTTGATTTTAATTATGGTCCTATTTTAAAATAATAAAAATTAAATAATTATAATAATAATAATAATAATAAATAAAATTAATTATATATATTTAAATGAATTGTAACATCTAATCCCTAACATGTCTCTTGTGATCACTACTCTTAAAAAGGATTCGTCTCTATTTTTCTTCATTATTTCTCTTGCTTCATGTCCCTAGTGATTGGTGAATTGTTCACCCGAAATAGTGGACATTTCAAATATCATTAACTCATTTTTCCCAAAAACTTATTATTCAAAGGCTCAAACTTCCAATAAGGCCAAGAACAAATGTATCAGTAATATGGGAGGTAGACCTGACATCTTTCCATCTCATTGGGGATGGTGTAGCATGTTGGGTAGGGAATGGACAACGGGTGCAAGTGGGTGTAGATCCCTAGTTTGGGTACGGTGTTGACTATCAACTTCTCGAGGATATAGTTACTTTATTACACAATAATGGCATTTTCAAGTTCTCACACGTGGCACACTAAGCACAAACAACCATTTAGGCCCAAGTTTGACTATTTGGAACGAAATTAAGTATCCTCTCAAGGCACTGAGAAATATTTATGGTTGCTCTTCAAAATTCACATATCATACTGCCAAAAAGGGAAGATGAGTTGTTGTGGGTGTTTTCCTCTTTTAGTGATTAAAATCTAGAACTAGGTTATCAATACCTAATAATTAATCAATATAATGACATCTAGTTCTCATGGTGGAATCCACTATGGAAGATTATATGTTTAACAAAGGCTCAATAATTTATGTGTTGTCTCCTAGAAAACAAAGCTCCAACCTAGGACATTATTCACAAATGTGAGATTGATGGACCAAGTTGGTGCTCACTTTACAAATATGAGAAGGTGGCAACAAAGCATCTCTTCACCCAATGCGTTATTTACTTAAGTCATGTGGGTTGTATGCAAGACACAACTGAACATGGTAGGTGAGTGGAGAGGTAAGTGAATCCTAGAAACATTGAGAGATTGGTCGGAAAATGGTGAGATTTGAAAAGTTAGGCCCCTCCCCTAACTCATCTGTTGGGATGTTTGGCTAGCTCGTGATAAGGAAGTTTTGCAAGATATGGTCTCTTCCCCAGATAGGATAGTAACACAAATTTTAGCCATTTTTTAGCTTTTTCCCTTGAAGGGGAGAATCCTCACAACCATATCCAGCATGGAAGAAATAGACCACTAAAGACCTTTGGCATACTTCAACAAGGCATCACAAGGTATGGTATGTGGGGAAGCACTATACTGCACCTTTTAGAAACATATAGTTTCTCCATAAAAATGGCCCTGGGGGAGGGCATGAATAATTATGCTGAGCCAATGATCCTAACATTTGTAATGCTCTTTGAAAATGAAAATGGGTGCCACAACCTTCAAATCTTTGGTTACTCTTTGCTAGTCATGAATTGGGTCTGGAATTGCCATCATCAAATTTTAGTGCCTTTTCCGGAAGAGGTTATTACAATTAAATATTCTCCTTGAGCTTGAGGCTCTATGACAACAATTTTTTCTGATTGTGTTCCTTTTTGCTACAATATTTACCACCCTTATAGGTCCATATAGGCATGTTTCCAACATGTAAAATGAAAATTTGAAAACTTAGTTGATGTATCATTCCCACTTTCAGGGGGGTATTATGATGTCTCCTCCTAAACATAACAAATGCCATGAGTGATGCTTTCAAAGAAGAAAATGGTATTTATAATTTTTAGTGGGCCAACCCCATTGGGCTAGGAATGCATACACTATATGCAACAAGAAAATGTAATTGTTCATTTTGTTAATGAAAATTTACAATTTTGTTTTAGGAAAATAATTTTCAAAGATACTTGAAAAATTATTATTTTTTCCACGAAAATATATAACTTTGTGTGATTTTTATGGATAGTTTTGTATAAGGTATTGTTTATTATCATAATACTTACCTCATGATACATGTCACACCATTAATTTTTTTTTTTTTTCTGGGCAAATACTAAACTAATTATATTAAGAAAATAAAAGAAATATGTACAAGAGGTCGAAGCCTCTAAGAGCGATTAATCAGCTCTCTGTCAAGTTTTCCCATACAAAATATGCCCTGCTTAGAGGGGGGGGCCTGATAGCAATACATAAACTGTTCATGGCTATAACAAACAGTGACATAATAGCTTTCCTCAAAATAACAATTCCAGTCTAAAAATTTATGCATGATAGCTTGGAATTTTAACAAAAAGCATAAGCATAGTCGAAATGTACAAAGCATAGGTGCCTGCACGACAAGAGGGGTCGCTGGTTTGAAGACACGCGTCATGGATTCTGCATACTGGGTGCTTCTCCCGAACTGTGCAATGGTAGCAAAACATAACAAAAAACAGAAGCTAAACCTCTGGAAATATGCCTTAGTCCTTACCCGCCTTGCCTTCCGCCTGGTTCTCTGCCGCCCGCTGCTCTGCCTCCCATTCAGCTGCCTCCCGTTCTAGGTCTAGAACACATACCACTTCCATACCATTCGGTATGTCCTCAAGCCTTTGAATTCCTGGCGGGAGAATTGGGTAAAGGACATTGCCAAAGAAGCGGGCAGGTTTCTTGTCATGCTCAGGAACTTCCGTAGCTTGGAGGGGCGTCACCGTATGCTGAACTGAACTGGTAATTTCCATGTCCATTAAACTGCAAATTTCGCGGAGGGCCTCAGTCTGTTCTTCCGATTGAACGCCTGTGCTTTCCTCTTCGAGCCTACTCTGAGAGGAAGGGAGGTAAGAACTATCTTCCTTACCCCTGCTTTGAGAGGGATTGTTAGTACTTGGCTCCTGCTCCTCTGAAACCTCCTTTCCACTTCCATCTTCGCCATCTTCCTCCGCAAAAACCACAGTGATTAACGCTGAAACTATCGGCCTGTTGGTGCGTCGGTGGTACTTGAACTTAACTGTCTGCACCAAATTGCTGATGTCAGAGTCTGAATCATCAGATCCAGGAGAGCTAGGCGAGGCATATGCCAGCGGGGAGATACGCTGCGGGCTGTGAGCGCCTCTGCCTCGAGGATTCCCCCTATGACCTTGGTTCCTCCCTTGGCGAGGCGTAGCGTGGCCTCTGGGAGCCATCTTAAACCTATATTTCTCCGACTGTAATTGAGGTATTATCACCTCCGATATGAACAGTATCAGGAAGGAGCCTGCCTCAATCTGCCCTCTGCACCGTAAGTGATTTTGCCTCCCTGACCAGATCCTAGGTTTGCGCATAGGCTTACCCACTCCAGCACCCTTCTTCTCTGTCAACAAGCGACCATTTGCGTGCAGAACGGAGCTGCAATTCCGCGCCTGTTCAGACAGGCAGGTCGACATTAGACTTCCGCTCCTAGACATTCTAGCTGTTCCTTTGTAAATTCCTTGGGACGTCGGACGATGGGAATGGCATTGAATGCCATTGAATGCCTCTTTAATTTTATTCATTGCGCGCTGTCAGGTGGCCTTCACGTAGGGGGCTCCTCGTGGCAGTCACATGGCTGTCATTTAACAATGTGTCACCCGCATCCGGGTCATGTCACACCATTATTATTATTAATTATAAAAATAATTAATGTGTTAAGCATATATATATATATATATTAAACAATGAAGATTTACACTCACTTTGTGATGGATATTCTTAGATCATAAATAGACTTTGTTACTATACCATTGATCAATACCATGGATAACTACTACCAGATGCCCATAAAACTATAAATCTGACAAATGCTCATATGGGATTTTTAAGAGCTTCTAGAATTCTAATTTAATTACTAATAATTATTAGGTGTATGGTAGGGATTTAACCTTCACCAAATGCTCACAAATAAAATATTGAGATTTATTTCTAAAGTAATTATGCACTTCTTGTCCTTTTAATTTAATTAATCAATTTGAAAAATGTTATAGGAACAACTCTTATATGAAATTAGTTATGGTTTTTTAGGCATGTAAATCATGGTATTGGCATATAGTATTCTAAGAAAACCTATGAAGAAATTAAGAATATCCATGGTAAAGTGGGGTCCATCATTATATTCAAGAATCTTCTTGTTATTATATGTTAGGTCCCTATAATACTAATGATTCCCCCATTACTATTGTAGTTATATCCCTTATTAATATTGTTGTGCCCCTATTGTCCCCATATTGTTATTACTATGCCCCATAGAAACCCTCTATTATTATTTTTGTTCCTTTATATTATTATTGTTAGGTCGGCTTGGTTATATTGTGACCCCTTAGACTCCTATATATAGAAAGGAGGTTTTGTCATTTGAATCATCTAAGAATTGTTCATTTATGCAATGTAAAGGAGGTTTCCCCCTCAAAGAGGCTGAATTCTAAGGCGTTGATCTATCTTTTCTATATTTTGTGAGTTGGTTTCATAATATTTGGTATTAGAGCTTTGGATTCTAGGGTTTCGCTGCTCCAAATAGGTCATCGTGGCATTTTCGCTATAAATTGTTTTCTACAACATTTCAAAAGCGAAAACAAAAAACCATTTGAAACAAAATCACGCCAAACCTTGGGTCTGAATTTCAGAGCTTTGCGCGCTATATTTGCAGAGATATGATCTGAGGAAGTTGGTATTTTTGCAGAGTTTTGAGCATCAGATTGCAATTTCGTAAGAAGTCACAGAAAGAGGACGAACTGTAGTTTCTTGTATATTGTTTAAACTCGAAGGTCAAAAAAGTGACACGTGGCACTTCATACAAGTTCGCTCTTATGAAAAGGTATATAATAAGGTTATCATGGGAGATTGTGCATAACTCTTTCTCGGAGAATCTAAATTTGATCAGACTGGTAGCATTGGAAAGAGGACATAGAGGGCTGCTACAGGTCACAATTTCAGAATTGTAACATCCGAAATTACATAGATACATCAAATTCAATATCGAGTGCTACAAAGTGAAAAAAGGTGTGCATTTTTTTAAATATTTGCATAAGCTTGGTTTGAAAATTTAGTTTGAAGGAATTCAAATGGAATAGTGAAGCATTATTATCAGTAATTGATGCCCTGAAGAAATAAAATGGAACACCTAGTAAACGACCTGAAAGCTCTAACATGAATCATGAAGAAGAGTAAGAAATGCTACACGATATATCAAAATTATGAGACCAAGTGCAACAAATGTCACTCTCACAAAAGCTAACAGAAGCTAAGATAAATGGCGTGGAATCTAAGATAAAAGGCATGGAAGCTAAGATGAATAGCATGGAAGCTAAGATGAATGGTGTGGAAACTAAGATGAATGGCATGGACACTAAGATGGATGGCATGGACACTAAGATGGAAGCTAAGATGAATGGCATGGACGATAAGATGGAAGAATTGAAGATAAATTTGAATAAGTTGCTACAAGAAATGGTCACTAATGGTGAAAGGGAAGTAAAGGAAACTCGTGATGAGAACAAAAGAAATGTTAATCATGATCTCATAGACTCTAATGTTGGATCGAAGACCCACCATATTCCAAAAATCGATATGAGGAAGTTTGATGGCAAGGATACCGCAACATGGACACTACAAATGGAGCAATTTTTCGATCTCAATAATCTGAAAAACACACAAAAGGTACGTATTGTAACTTTATATTTGGAACCAAATTAGTTTTTATGGTATCAATGGCTTTTCTCTCATAAACAAATTATCACTTGGCAATTTTTATGGAAGAAATGACAGCACATTATGAGGATACAAAAAGAAACACCCTTTTTATCCAATTGATAAGTCGCAAACAAAAGGGTTCAATGATGGAGCACATTGAGGAGTTCCAAAACTTGAACATAAGGGTAAAAAATATTCCAAAGGAGCATAGGATTGATGTGTTCATAGGGACTTTAAAGGAGAATATCCAACATGATGTTCACCTTTGGGAACCTGATTCATTGGAGAAGGCATTTAGGTTAGCAAGAAAAATGGAAAGCAAAATTATGGCAACTAGGAAGCCTACCAGACACAACTGTAAATATGGAAGTGTTGTTGGCCCCAGCCTTCCACAACCTATAAGGTTGACACCACAACAATTGGAAGAAAAAAGAGACAAAGGGCTTTGTTACAGTTGTGACAGAAAATACACTAAAGGTCATAAGTGTGCTCAGAAGAAATTATTCTACATAAATTGTTAAGAGGAAGAAGAAAAGGAATAATAAAGGTCAAAAGAAGAGGATATACTCTAGGAAAAAAGCCTACATAAAGAAGAAATGAATCCAACCATATCTTGTAATGCATTGGCTAGAATTACCACTCCTCAAACCATCAATATAGAAAGGACATATCAAGAAGAAACAGGTAATAGTGTTTATTGATTCAAGAAGTATCCACAATTTTATTCATTATAAGATAGAAAAAGAATTGAATTTCTTCTTATATCCAACGCCATAGTGTCAAGTGATGGTTGCAAGTTGAGGAATGATAAATTGCTCTGGAAAGTGCCATAATATCAAGCTATCATGGGAGAATATGTATTGAATATCCCAATGCTTTCCATTCCAATGGGGGGTGTTGATGTTTACTAGGAGTTCAATGGCTACAATCCTTGGGTACAATAACTTTTAACTTTCAAGAACTTTTCATGAAATTTTATGTGGAAGGAAAGGAATTTGAATTAAGGGGTATTGCAGGGAAACCGATAAAGATAATCAACTCTAACGATATGACAAAGTTTCTAAAAAAGGAACAACGAGGTGTAATTGCACAATTATGTTTGCTAGATGTTTTCACATCGAAATAATCTATTTCTTTAGATCTCCAAAAAGTCTTGGACAATCATTCTAAGGTATTTGAGACTCCCGAAGGTCTCCCACGTATTCGTGATCACGATCATGTTATTCATTTTATTCCAGGAAGTGTTCCTCCAAACATCAGGCCATATAGATATCCCTATTCCCAAAAGAGTGAAATTGAACGTATGGTTGCAGAAATGCTAGATGCTGGTATAATTCAACCTAGCCAAAGTTCTTTCCCTGCTCTAGTAGTATTGGTGCATAAGAAGGATGGATCATGGTGCATGTTTCTAGATTATAGGGAACTCAACAAGCTCACTATTAAAGATAAGTTTTCCCTTCCTGTCATTAACAAATTATTGGATGAATTGCATGGATCAATTTACATCACCAAGTTGGATCTTCATTCAGGATATCATCAAATCAGAATGAAGACTAAAGACATTATGAATTTTTGGTCATGCCTTTTGGCCTTACCAATGCACCTTCTCATTTCAAGGTTTGATGAATTCCATTTTCAAACCCTTCATTAGAAAATGTGTGTTAGTATTTTTTGATGATATACTAATCTACAACAAGTCTTGGAAGGATCATGTTGAACATGTTTACAAGGTGCTACAACTATTGGAGGAGAAACAATTATATGCAAAAGGATCCAAATGTTTCTTTAGAGTACAAGAGGTGGAATATCTGGGTCATATTGTATCACATGAAGGAGTTAAGGTAGACCCTAGCAAAATTAAAGCCATTAAGGAATGGAAAATCCCCACATCCATAAAGCATTTGTGAGGATTTCTCGGGTTGACAAGGTATTATCGCAAGTTCGTTAAGAATTATTCGAAAATAGCAGCACCTCTAACAACATTATTGAAGAAATATGCATTTTCATAGACTCGACAAACAACAAGTGCCTTCGAACATCTTAAAGATGCAATGTGCCAAGCACCATTCTTAGCTACACCAAGCTTCACAAAAACATTTATTGTTCAATGTGATGCTTTAGGAAATGGAATTGGTGTTGTTTTAATGCAAGATGAAATACCCATTACTTTCGAAAGTCTTCCTACCAAGGGAAAGTATTTACGTAAAGCTATTTATGAGAAGGAAAAGTTGGCAATACTACATGCACTTAAGAAATGATGACCCTACCTAATGGGAAGACACTTCAAGGTAAAAACAGATCATGATAGCCTTAAATACTTTTTTAGAACAAAGATTATCCTTTGAAGAACAACAAAAATGGGTAACAAATATGTTGGGTTATGACTTTGAAATCATCTACAAAAAAGGGAAGCAAAATGTTGTGGCAGATGCACTCTCAAGAAAGGATGAGGATGTGGAAGCATTGTTGTGCACCATTTCTATTATCCAACCAGATTGGATAAATGAAGCAAGGGGGGAATGGAAGAATTATGAATAAGTGTGGGCACTTATTCTAAAGTTACAACAAGATTCCAATACATCTAATACATTTAGTTGGAAAAATTATTCATTATGGTACAAAGATCGCTTATACCTCTGTAAGAATTCCCAACTCAAACAAAATATTCTTCTGGAATTGCACGCTTCTCCCTCAAGAGGGCACTCAGGATTTTTAAAAACTTACCACAGGGTTAAGAAGAAATTTTTTTGGGATGGCCTTAAATCAGATATTCAAAAATTTGTGGCAGAATTTTGGTTTGCCAACAAAATAAAGCTGAAACAATTAAGACACCAAGTCTATTACAACCTTTATCCATTCCAAGCCAACATTGGGAGGAGTTTTCAATGGATTTGATCATAGGTTTACCCAAGTCTGAGGGAGAGAGTGTCATCATGGTGGTAGTTCATAGACTTACCAAGTATGCACACTTTTGTGCATTATCACATCCATTTATAGCCAGTACAGTTTCTACTGCATTTATGGAAACAATTCAAAAACTACATGGAAACCCAAAGATTATTGTAAGTGACAGAGATCCCATTTTTACTGGAAATTTTTGGACATAATTATTTTGTTGTCTTGGTACTCAGTTAGCTCATAGCTCATCTTATCATCCTCAATCTGATGGACAAACTAATATAGTAAACAAATGTTTGGAAGGATATCTTCATTGCTTTGTATATGATAAACAGACACAATGGGTCAAATGGTTGCCTCTAGCTGAATGGTGGTATAACACTTCCTTCCATACTGCAACAAAAATGACCCCATTTAAGGCACTTTATGGATATCAGCCACCATCAATCACATCATATTTAAGAGAAAATTCTAAGGTTCAAGCAGTGGAGCATCACATCGAGCATCAACAACAAGTTCTCCAACTCTTAAAGGATAACCTCGTTTTGGCACAGAATAGAATGAAATAACAAGAAGATCAACATCGCAACAAAAGAAGTTTTGATGTAGGTGATTGGGTATTCCTATAGCTACAACCATATAAACAAATGTCCCTCAAGAAAGCTAAGAAGGATAATAAATTATCACCAAAGTATTATGGTCTGTACAAGGTGTTGCAAAAGGTTGGTACTATGGCATACAAAGTGGAGCTTCTTGTATCTTCTCGAGTGCACCCAGTTTTCCATGTTTCATGTTTAAAGAAGGTTATAGGTGACAAGCTCCCAGTTCAAACAATATTTGCCAGAACTTGACGAGGAAGGAAAAATTATATTGAAATTGGAAGCAGTCATAGAAACAAGAACTCGACAACTACAAAATCGATCCATTTCGGAGTATCTCATCAAGTGGAAGAACCTATCCGCTGAAGATTCCACATGGGAGGATGAGAATTTTATACATAAACATCCAGAACTACTCAAGTTTTGAGGACAACACTTTTTTGAAGGAGAGGGGCATGTTAGATCCCTATAATACTAATTATGCCCCCATTACTATTGTAGTTGTATCCCTTGTTAATATTGTTGTGCCCCTATTGTCCCCATATTGTTATTACTATGCCCCATAGAATCCCTCTGTTATTATTTTTGTGCCTTTATATTATTATTGTTAGGTCGGCTTGGTTATACTGTGACCCCTTAGACTTCTACATATAAAAAGGAGGTTTTGTTATTTGAATCATCCAATAATTGTTCATTTATGTAATGTAAAGGAGGTTGTCCCCTCGAAGAGGCTGAATTCTAAGGCGTTGATCTATCTTTTCTATCTTTTGTGAGTTGGCTCATAACATTATATATATATATATATTATTATATATATATATATATATATATAATTTTATAATAATAAAATAATACATAAAATAAGTTATAATTTAATTAATTTTAATTTTATGACTTGAAATATATCATGAATTAAGTGTTTTAATGTTGATCATAAATTAATGAGATGTTTGTTTAACAACCATTTAATTTAATTTAGTTAAAAAAAGAAACTACATAACTATTTTTGAGATAATAGTTGTTATTAAGAATATTTTGTGAACTATAATTAAATTAATGGTCACTCTATCTTATAGATGAAATAAACTTTTACACTGAAATCTAGCATAATAATTTCAAGAAAGAATGTGATTTTTTGTTATATAGAATGCAATTTTGAATGCATAAATAGATTGAACAAGTGAGAAAAATAATGGAAGACACTCCAATTCTACAAACAACTTAAACTCAAATTTTTAAAAATCTCTACCAATTTTTTATTAACATTAACTAAAAACATATCATGAAAAAAAAAATCCTTTTATAATTACACTGCACCTTAAATTATTCTTTTATAAATATATTTCAAAATATAAAGCTGTTTGGAAAAAAATGGTTGCATAACGTTAAAATTACCATAATAAAATATTCTTTATTCTCACTTTCCTTTAAATCTTGCAAAAGAAGCAGACAAATATCCTGACCTCCACAATTGTGCGGAGTATAGGCAGACAAACTAGGATAATGGAAATTATTTGGATGTTCCAGGCATGCAATAAATAACAATTATGATGGACGAGGGATATAGGTTGTACGGAGTTTGAAAGCAAATCCGTCATTACTAGTGAGGTTTTGATTTGATAATTAGCAGAGTGTTTGGGTGGAAAGGGATTCGTTCAACATGGAAAGAGGAAAAAGATCCATTACTAGAAAACAAGAGAATACAGTCATCTCGTGGCTACTGGAAAATATGGCTCTGCTATGAAATATTCTGACAATGTAATCAATCGTGCTAAAATAATTGTGAAAGAATTTATTGAAACCAATGGAAGTATACGGAAGAAAAACCACAGTGCTATCTATGTCGCATGCCTTTACACTGCTAGTAGATAGTATGACGAAATGAAAACAATGGAAGAAGTTACAGAGAAAACCAGTGTGGGCAAGAAGGATATATTCAGAGCATTGCAATTTACTACTGAGATGGCTCCAAAGACAGCTTGCCCTACATTGTTTCTCACTTGCTCCCAATCTCAACCACAAGAACCTGCAAATGTGAATGAAAATGATAAAGGTGTTAAATGTACAGAGAGTAGAGATAAAGTTGAAGTTTCTAGTGAATCATTAATGGTTACCCACCATTTGCGGGATCATATTAAATGTCTATGTAATGTCCTCAACTTTGATTATGAGCAAAAGAAGTGTGCAAAAGATATGGCCTCAACAGTTGCTAAAAATAATTTCGGCCTAAACCCTGTAGGTAGGAGTCATATCCATCATCAGCTCATAACTTCTACATTTGTGCTCATCATGGCCCACCGATCTACAGAAATTACAGAACAAATACTGTGAATTCTTCATGTACTTCCGTAACATATGACAGTTGTGTGTAGCATGCTTTCCTCCTATTTGACAAATTGCACACCACAGAGCAGGTGCCGCACTTGGTCTTACTTGCACTTCTGGTCTTATCGGCATCGGTCCTCCTCTTGTGAGGTAATTTATGAACATTGGGAAACGGTCTTTTTCATGACCCTGTTCCTTACATTTAATGCACCACGCCTCTTCATGTGCTTATGGTTGAGTTATCCTATCCTGTTTCACGCTCTGCATTTCTAGGCACATGTTTTTCAATTGCGCATGCATTTGCTGAAATCCTAAATAAGGGTCTTACACTAGGGTCTCATACAGCCTTGTCGCATTCTCTAAGGCTTCAGCCTATATTTTCAAACTTTGTTGTGGTAGTGCGTTCCTCAAATGTGGCGATAGTGATGCTACAAACCATTCGCGAATCTGTCAAAGTCATGTAAGCTTCACGAATTGTGCACTTCAGTCTCTAATCTAACTCCCAAGGAGTCTCACCTAGAAGCATCGTAATTTCCTTGAACCCATTGATCGACTATGCCTCTGATTTTGGTATGCTAAATTCCCTATTTAGCGCAGCTTGGATTGTCGTGATTCTTGCATTTAGATGATCATTTGAGTGCTTAAATTACTAGGTCAATGCACGATCCTCTAGAGCACTAACCAATGCTGCTTTTTGTATACTATTGTCTTTTACTCCCTGCACTTTGAAGAAAACTTTTCCTATGAACCAAAACTGGTCCAAATCTTCATATCCCACTCCTTTGAACACAGGCAACTTGATCTCTCTCGCCATATTAAAATGTGGGGGTGGCAGAGGTGGTATGGGAAAATATGGAGGTGATGGAGGTGAAACGGGTGGAGGTGTGGTTGGGGTGGCATGTGTGGAATCCTCTCCTATCAATTGGATCACACTTCACGGACAAACCCTCATGAGCTCTTCCTCGTCCCCTCGTAGAGGTGAAATCAAGGGCCTAGTTTCTAGTTCTGTACTACCTTCGTTCCTGTAAATTCTCCCACTTCACATAGCCTCGAACATCAATGTATTCACATAATCTTCTTTTAACATAATATCATCTTAATCCAAGTTTTTAGATATTTAACGTACTTACCTCGCGGTCCCTTGAGGAAGAATCACTCAGCCTCGCTGTAGCTTACTGAAGTGTCTAATGCAAACTCAGTAATAAATCCTCATATAGTCTGATTGAGCGAGTGATCAATAGCATGCACAATCTTGTCCTCGGATGCTTCCAATATGCGTAATAATTTATGGGTCCACACAATAGGATTGTTGATCGTGCACCTTCCTTGGCTATCTGCTAGCTTCGCGATCCACTTGTACAACTCAGTAGGAAAAGGTGCAAAGGAAATTTCTTGGATTTCTGTGTACAGATAACTATCTAACCACTCTTCTTTTGTCAGGCGCAGATTCCTGTTCTCCTACGCCGTGAACTCATGAATTCCCCTGTCAATCTAGCCTTCGATTTCCTTCTTAGTTGGATTCCAATGATGCGACATCAGACATCTCTATACAGATTCTGGTCCCGACAATGGAACCATTTGTTGGCTTGTTGGGGCCTAACCCAGGTTCACAATTAATTAGCCAAACAAATCCCTATACTACTGGCCCTTTCAACAACAGTCCACAGAGCGCGGACTAAGGCCTCACTCGAAGTAGTATGGGGGGGTGCTGGAACCAGGTTTTCGCACCCTTGAGATGTGTGAGGGTTTGATTTAGTCCAACTATAATTAGCTTTGTGTAGGCCACCTCACGAACCACCCTGGCCTTCGCACCCTGATATATTCGCCTTTGCACAACCCTAACCAGGGGTTGTGGGGCTTCCACGCTGCTAGAGTGGCGCTCTGCACTATTTCCCTAAGTCACACCTGAGATATTACTTTTCTTCTTACACCAGTTAGTTAACTTCACACACACAGATATTTATCGTAGATTTACTTACTCAATGTATTCATATAAGTTCGCGCAACATTTAAATAGTAAATTTGTAAACCCAATATACTTCATGCATAAAATAGGAAAAGATACACTGAAATATGAGATAACTTCTCTTTTATTAATGCTTTGATCGGTTACAGACTCAACCTGCCCTGCGCACTTAGCTGCCAGGGTCCGCGCACTCAGCTGCGGACTACTAGGCCTCTGTTCACTCAACTGTAGAGCCTTCTCCTACTCTACGACACAAAAGACTTAACCCTGCACTTAGATCTGACTCAATTCATCATTTTTTGCCTTATATTTTTACAACTTAGATCCCCGCTTGATTTATACAATCCCATGGTCCGCGGACCATGGGTATAACTTCTTAAGCCGACATTACCTAACAAAACTAAGGACTGACAACCCCATGACTCAATTACAACTTTGTGCTCCGCACCCACAAATCGAGGAGTCTTCACAATGTATTTAGTCAAAACTTGGGCTTTAAGGCCCAAAACATGCCTTGGGAGATCTCGCGCCCAACATTACATGAGGTATATTATTGGTATGTGATTTGCACTTTGAAATGCAAGCTGACCTAGAATGTTAGCTTCATCTAAAACTTGAGATTAATTAGCTTGATTGGTCCTCTTTACATCAAAGATATTATAAATATAAAATTATCACGCTCTGACCATTTCTATCACATTAACCTCTTTATCTGGTATTTACCTCGCCTTGTGTGTTCATTTTAAACAATTTTGATAAAACATGTTTTATTGTTATGTAAAATTGATATTACTTATTATGAAATGGTAAACCTGGGTTACTTATTAAAATCATAAATATATTTCCAAACACTCAACTTCTTATTTGAAAAGCAAGACCACTATTTAAAAATAAATATTGTCTTTTTTATCCGATTTATACTCTTAGTCAAACCTGGTTCAAGTGTGGCTAGACCCCAAACCTTTTGGAGCAGCCAAACCAATTAAAATAAACCTCTAAAATTTTCTGGAAAAGAGCAAGGAGAATTCTTGAGAAATAAACATAATGATAAAAGTAAAAAAAAATATCTTAGAGCTTTGTTGGTCCATACCGTTCCTTATTTTATAAGTATGTTTTGATGTTTCTATTTTTAAAATCTCATTTTTGCTTTGAGATTGGTATCCATACAATGGATAATTTTATTATGTATTAGGGATGTTATGTGTAATTTATTTGTTTTAGTTATTTATTATTAAATTTGTATTTGTTCGTCCTTTTCTTTTATCTTCTTCTATTTGTTATTCATTTTTGTTTATGCTTTATTCCCATATATATATATATATATATATATATATATATATATATATATAAACAAAATTCTGAATTTTATATTGTTGAGGTAGCTTTCATGTGGATTATTGTATGGTCCTAGGCAAGGTGCCAAAAAACCTTATGCACTCCGTATGGTCCTTGCTGGCACCTTGCCTCGGACCATACAGTAATCCAAATGAAAGGTACCTCAACAATATCAATATAATCAATAGCCACATTTGGAAAACTCCATGTAGGGGAGTAGCATTGCTTGCTAGGATTTGAATTTGGGTCATTGTCACATTAGCTCTCTATAGCAAGTTCAAAGAGAGAGAGAGAGAGAGAGAGAGAGAGAGAGAGAGAGAGGCTTAAACATATGCTCTCCCTCTCTCAAGTGAAAATTGGATTTTTTACTTATGACACGTGTTTCCAGGAGTTCCTTCATATGAGAGTTGTTCCCTTTGGGAAATTTTGGCCTTAGAGAATGGATTCTTGCATCTCTTTTACGTCATTGATAATGAGATGCCCATACATGACCTTTTGATATATTGTTTGTAGGAATTCTTATTAGATCCTTGAAAGGAATAGATCATGGTTGACAAGTGGAGAGAGAGAGATCCAGAAAACAGATGAGGATCTAGGGTGCTTCCTTCATTCAAGGCCCAGACAACAGAACAAGGTGAGAAAAATTAGTTTATTTCTTGTGCTTAAAATGTATTAAAGTAATATATACAAGCCTATGTAAAGATTCGATATGCACTAAGAGATTTCTAGGGTTGAGACTTTAAGGGATCAATTTATAATGTGGTGGGTATATTTATTAGATTCCATTTTTCATCTATCTTTTCAATCCATTTTATCTGACTAGATCCTGCATGAAAATGTTTTTTTTCTAGAAATTCTACCTATTCTAGAAAAGAGTATCTTCCTACCTCTTGTAATTTGGAAGGTGGATCTTTTACATTCACATTAGCATTGAAAATGGACCATACTTGAAAATTTCCTCTCTCAGCTACATGTAAACCAAGTATGTGATATGAACAGCCAGGTTGATGTGGTCCAATTGCAAGGTACTGATAGAGAATTTGGTTTCCATCACCTTGATTTCCTTTAGGGAACCAATCCAATTCCTAGAGAGATCCACCCACATTTAGTACAATGTCGTTCTGAGTTATGTGAATTGTTTCCTTGGTTTCCCACTCTTGGACTCCTAAAAGCAATTATAACTTGAAAAGCTCCAATTTTGTTTGAAGTGTGAGAAAATATGTTTTGAATCCAAGTTGCTTTTACATTTTCTTGCAATTATTTTCCCTGTCGAGGCTAGGCTATCTCGGACTTGAACCACCATTGATGATATGTCTTCCGTAATATTAACATATCGTCTTAATGAGAAAGGTTTATTTGAGAGAGAGCTTGGCCGAGTTGAATCTCATATATGCTATTCAATGAAAGTTGAAGGTTGGGTTGTCTTGTTTTCTAGCACATACGATGAAAATCCATTAATTGGTAGCATATCTGTGAGAGTGCGTCTGTCTTTTTTCTATGTGGGGGTATGCAGATTTTGAACATGTTGAAGATTTTGGAACAGTTCCTACTCACAATGTTTTTAAGTTCATATAGTGGTCAATTGGATCGCTAAAGAAATCACATGAGAGATCACAGTGAATTTTAGAGAAGATGCGACTTGGCCATAGCTATACACAATGACATTTAAGGTATTATAGGTTATAAATTGATATACTGCGTGATTAGCTATAGCAATTAGAGTCAGTTCCAAAGACAAAAATGAGTCATGGCAATCTTCTAACTAATCAAAATTTTACTTGAGATTCTAGTCGATAGTCCTTAGGTCGACCCCTCAAATTGTAGGCTGAGTTGCAAGCACTGATTCACTTTTATAGAAAACGACCAAATACATGCTTCTTGCGTGGGATTCTCCACTAATTGAATGACATGGCACATTAAAGTGAATGAAGGTGTTTCTCCTACAAATGTTGTTCATTTCATTACTCTGTAACTGCTATTTCAGGGAGCCGCTTCCTATGTATGGTCAGAAACAATGTCACTAGAACCATGTCTGACTTTACTTCTTCTACAACTTTTGCCCCTAGAATTGGCACTAGACAAGTTCTTTTTCCTCAAAGTTCCTAGAATTATCCCTAGATATTGTTGCTGCTAGGATGTGTTGGAACTTCTCCAACTGCCAAAAGCCACATTCCATGAGCTATGTGATGATGTCCTCGATGAAAAATTTTCATTTAGCATCTCAGCATGGAAAATCTTGTGGGGATTTTCAAGTGCTTTCAAGTCATGGCGCATGGTTGGCCTCTTGGATGGTCGAGGATTGAGACAAACCTTGGCTATTACAACCACAACCCAGACTTCCTCTAGAAGATCCTCATCTAAAATGATATAAGAATCAATGATTTGGGGAAGATTATCCTTGTCATAAATGCCGATCAATTGCAAGGCATGGTCTATCCATGAAGAGTCACCAACGAGCATGTCATTGCATTCAATGTTGGTAATGTTCCCTGAAATGATCTGTAGTAGGAATTTTCCAAAATAGTAAAGATCATGTGCACATGTAGTGGGTGGTGAACCTAAGTATCGTTGGTCCCATGAACTACATTTATGCACCTCACAAACATTATATAATTATTAAAACGCCAATTGCTATATCAACAACACAATGAAATTTACCTATTCTATGATTACAAGCCCATATTATGGAAATAACAGAGCTTAGATATCTTTAATTCTTCATAAATATAAATTAAAGTCAGCTAAATATTGTTGAACAAGTCAAGCAATCATTGGAGATGGATAAAATATGATGCTAGAGTTTGGGGTTTGGGGTCCACGGGATGATGAGCCATAACTAACATTTCTTGAACAAAGCAAAAATAGCACATGAAAATTGTGAATATATCATAAAAAAGGCCATGGGATACGTACTGGGAAATGGACAAGAGACATGCAACCAAGAAAGGTTGAGAATATCCATCTTGATTGCCTACAAAACTTAAGCTACTGCGTCTTACTTCAAATTATATCCATCACATGATATAATGATGGAATGGAGTGGGACAACTATATATTTAGAGTTAAGATAGATGTGTGCTAGTGCCATAGTAGTACTATACCCTCCAATGACTTCCTCTCTTGAAATTAATATTATTTCCTCATTTAAAGATGCATGTGTCCCCACTTTTGAAATGAGATGAGGGAAATGAATAGGAAGTTCATCTTCTAGAAACCTATTATCTTGGGTGGGGATTTTATCCTTGTTTTCCGTTATGTAAATAGTGATAATGCCATGATGAGTTGATTTAGGGCACACCTTTAAGAATGTGTCATTATCAAATGAGGGCTAGAAATCTAAAAAAGTTATCCATCTGAATGATATATAGGATTATATTTGTCTAGATGGGAACGTTGATATAAATTGAGCTTGTAGGAATTAATTATTGGAGAGTACCCTATTTGTTAGCAAATTATATATTACAGAGCAATGGAACACATAAAATATTGCAGAAATATAAACACGTAAAACAAGAGAGACATAGATATACGTGGTTCACCTAGTTTGGGCTATGTCCATGGAGAAACAACTAGTTCTTCTTTTTATATTATCAAACAAACTGAAGAGATACAACCTATAGAAAATCTACTGTAACTCCCTCTTCGCTCTCAATCTCCTCTCTCTTCTTCACTCATAATACAGATATACATAGACACAATACAATTCCCTCATATATAGTGAGGGGTTGCCTTGTAGGGAAAAATACCCTAAATTAAACATAACTTCTATCGTCAAATCATCCACCTAATGAACGGCCCAGACAAGTACCCCCCGCACCCCCCAGCTGTAGGAATTTACAGGGTAAGTTCCTCAGACTAAACATTAAAGGACACCGCTCACAAATAGATCACAAATTAATACACCAGTATTTTTGACGTGGTTAACACCCTCAAAGAGGGAAACAGTCCACGACCTGAGCCAATGGAACCACTTGAGGCAATTTATTAATAAAAGAATGAAAATTTACATAAGCTTCTCTCATGAATAGTTAACCTACAAATGACCCTCCATGCTCTTTAAATAGAGATCATGGACCAATCGGGTGTTAAGCCATGGATCAAGTGTCGGTAATACCGAGGAGAGAATGAACCGTCGGATCACTACATATCGTAACCGTCAGATTGTAAGTTACAAAAGTACATAGTAAAGAAATACACTTTACGTAACTCTATACTAGATCAAGTTATACTTAACTATTTCCTGTGTGTTGGAATATCCTAACACCAGCATGGAGGGGTGTACAATCTTCTTGGGGTCTACATCCGGCTGAAACCTTTGAATACAGAAGATAAGCAGGCTCCACACCCAACAATCTCCCACTTGGAGACTGATTATAGCAACTCCACCATTGCTTCATTTGTTAGACAATGACTCTACTTTGGACCTGGCTATTTCTCATCTTCTTCATCATACTTGAAGACGAATTGAAACTGAGTAGATTTTCAGTTTCTCCTTGGTTACAACTTTTGTTAGCATATCTGCAGGATTCTAGCTAGTGTGTATCTTTTCCAGCTTCAACTGTCCATCTTCCAATGCTGACCGTATGAAAATGGTACTTGAGATGGAATGAAATGTAGAGCTCTTTGCAAGATGTATGGCACTTAGGTTGTCACTTTATAACCTACCCAACTCCTTCTTCTTACCCAATTCATCCAGAAACCTTTGTAGCCAAATCATTTCTTTACTAGCCTCTATAGCAGCAACATACTCTGCTTCTATTGTTGAAAGTGCAACAACACTTTGGATTTTTGAAACCCAACTAACATTTTTTCCACCTACAGTAAATGCATATCCTGTAGGGCTCCTCCTATTATTTCTGTCACCTACCATATCTACATCAACATATCCCTATAGAGCAATGTTACCACCAAAGCATAATGCTTGATTGGTGGTACCTTTCAAATACCTGGGAATCCACTTCACCACCAACCAATGTTCTTTTCCTGGATTGTTCATGTACCTACTTACAACTCGCACTGCATGTCCAATATCACGCCTTTTGCAGACGATTGCATACATTAAGCTTCCAATTGCTGATGCATACGGAACTTTAGACATATGAGCCATTTCTTCCTGAGTCTTGCGACACGCCTCCTTACTTAATTTGAAATGGCTAGCCAAAGGTATACTAACTGGTTTTTCATTCTGCATATTAAACCTTTTCTATGTACTCACTTTGAGACAATGCTAATTTGTGATTCTTCCTGTTTCTAGTTATTCTCATACCAAGGATTTGTTTTGCAGCACCCAAATCCTTCACTGCAGATGAGTTTGCCAATTTCCTTTTGAGCACATTTAATTCCTGCATGTTAGAACCTGCAACAAGCATGTCATCTACATACAATAACAATATAATATCACTGCCATCATTTTTCCTTTTGAGATAAACACAATGATCAGAGTGACACCTAGTATAACCTTGTTCAAACATAAACCTATCAAATTTTAGATACAACTGCCTTGGAGCCTGTTTTAAGCCATACAAGCTCTTCTTTAACCTACACACTAGTTTCTCCTTCCATTTTACCTCATATCCTTGTGCCTGCTACATATATATCTCTTCCTTCACATCCCCATGGAGAAAGGCTATCTTTACATCTAACTGTTCAAGATGCAAGTCTTCAGCTACTACTAGAATTAGAATAGTTCTGATTGAAGTCATTTTCACAACAGGAGAAAATATATCATCAAAGTCTATACCCTTTTTCTGTGCAAACCCTTTCACCACAAATCTAACTTTATACATTTTTCAACCTCCATCTTCTTCCTTCAACTTGTAAACCCATTTATTCTTCAATGTTGTTTTACCTGCAGGCATCCTAACTAAGTCCCAAGTCTGGTTATGTGCTAAGGATTCCATCTCTTCTTTCATGGCTTGCTCCCACTTCTTCCTGGTTTCTACCTGCACTACTTCTTCATAACATTCTGGTTCACTAGAATCAGACAACAATACATAATATAATGAAGGAGAGTATCGTTCAGGGGGTTTACTTATCCTGCTAGATCTTCTAACACCACTTTTAGCTGTTTGAAGTGCTTTTTGTTGTTGTGGTTGTTGTTCTGGCTATTGATCATTATGATTTTCAGGCACCATCACTTTTCCTGTGATATCATCAAGCATTGTGTCTTCTCTGTTTTTTTTTTCTTGTTTCTTTTCCTACAGCTGATCCTTATACAAAACCTTTTCATCGAATATGACATCTCTACTCCTAATGATTTTGTGTTTTTCATAATCATAAAAGCGATAACCAAAATCATTAACCCCAGATCCAATAAAGGTACATTTCTTTGATGTTTCCTGAAGCTTTGTTCTATTTTCTTTATTAATGTGGACAAAGGCTTCACAACCAAAAGTCTTTAAAAAAGAGTAGTTTACCTTTTAACCTGTCCATGCCTCCTCTAGAATACTTCCATCCAAAAAACTTGAAGGCCCTCTATTTATTAGATAACAACAGTATCTACAACATCTTCCCAAAATTGTAAAGGCAATCCTGCATGCAATCTCATGCACCTTGCATGCTCCATGATTGTCATGTTCATCCTTCCTGACACATCATTTTCTTGTGGTGTTCCTAGAACTGTCTTATCTCTGTGAATTCCATTCTCAGAACAGTACCTATCAAACTCTTTGCTGCAATATTCACCTCCATTGTCTGATCTGAGACACTTCAACCTTTTTCCTATCTCATTTTGAACCAAAGCTTTCCATTTCTTGAAAATATCAAATACATTAGATTTATTTCGAATACAATAAATCTAGGTTTTTTGGGTTGCATGATCAATCAAAGTAACATAATAATGAGAGCCACCAAGAGATGATACCTAAGCAGGTTCCCATACATCTGTATGCACAAACTCTAAATTTGCGCTCTTCTTTTCTTTCCCAACTTTAAGGAATTTGACTCTCTTCTGTTTTCCATAAACAAAATTCTCACAGAATTTTAAATCAACATGCTTCAAACCTGGCAACAAATTTCTTAAGTGAAGAATCTGCGTCCCCTTCTCACTCATGTGCCTAAGCCTATGATGCCACAATGTTGTATCTTCTCTTGTAGAGGTTAAAGCATTAACATAATTATAAATACCATTGCATAAATACAATGTACCAACCTTTCCACCTTTCCCTATTACCAGGGGTCTTTTACTGACCTTCTAGGTTTTATCTTTGAAAGTAGTTATGCAACCTTCACCTCCCAACTTCCCTGTTGAAATCAAATTTTTATTTAGATCTGGAACATGGCTTACCTCCTTCAATAGCCACTAATTTCCATTTTGTTGTTTTCTGAAAAAACTGTACCCATTCCAATAATTTTACAGGGTTTATCATCACCCAATCGAACCTGTCCAAAATCTCCTTGAACATAATCATGAAAATGTTTCTTATTAGGTGTGGCATGGAATGAGGTCCCTGAATCTACCACCCAAGCATCAATAATATTTTCTAATGAAAGAATCAAATCATCTTGGAACACATCACCTGTTACATTCGCTTCATGATTAGTTTCTTGTTGCGCGTCTCCTTCATTTCCCTTCCGAGACTTGCAATCTTTCTTCAGGTGTCCTTTCTTTCTGCATTTCCAACACACTATCCCCGATCTCGACTTGGATCTACCTTTTCTTGACTTACTGCAATATCCTGGGCTCTTTCCTCTTTACATTTTTCTTCTCCTAGTCTTTGCAGTCAAAGCATTACCTGATGTCTCACTGGAGCTTTTTCGTCGCATTTCCTCGCTAAGGATTGCACCGACAACATAATCAAACTTTAAAGTACTAGATCCACAAAGAGAGTTACTAATGGCCATAACTAAACCGTTCCAACTTTTTGGCAATGAGCACAGATACAACAGAGCCCCAACTTCATCATCAAAATTTACCCCTACAGAACTTAACTCACTTGTAACTGTATTAAAATCATTTAAATGGTCTGCAACAGATCCACCTTCTGACATCTTCATATTAAATAAATGCTTTATAAGAAATACCTTATTTGAGGCAGAGTTTTTTTCATATAGTTTGGCGAATGTCGACATTAAACCCTCTGTTGTCATTTCCTTTGAAGTATTAAACACTACCGACGCTGCTAGGCACAACTATATTGTTCCAAGTTCCTTTCGATCGATAATATTCCATTTCGTGTTTGTCATACTCGTTGGATTCTTTGTATTTCCGCTCAATGGTAGGTACAGATCTCTCTGATACAGATAATATTCCATTTGCATCTTCCATAGCTGGTAGTTTTGGCCATTAATTTTTTCGACCCTAAACCTACCATCTTCTGTCGTTGCTCCCTCTCGAACTAGGAATCCTTCTCTCCTACGAGTTTATCAGCCAAATAGACCTTCGGCTTTGATATAGTTGTTAGAAAATTATATATTACAGTGAAATGGAGCACATAAAATATTGTAGAAATATAAACACAGAAAACGCATAAAACAAGAGAGACACAGATATACGTGGTTCACCCAATTTGGGCTACATCCACGGAGAAACAACCAGTCCTTCTTTTTATATTATCCAACAAACTGAAGAGATACAACCTACAATAGATCCGCTATAACTCCCTCTTCGCTCTCAATCTCCTCTCTCTTCTTCACTTAGAATATAGATCTACATAGACACAATACAATTCCCTCATATATAGTGAGGGGTTGCCTTCCAGGGCCAAAAACCCTAAATTAAAAATAAATTCTATAGTCAGATCATCCGCCTAATGAAAAGCCCGAACAAATCCCCCACCCAGACCCTCCCACGTGGATGGGTGTACAATCTTCCTAGGGTCTACATCCAGCTGAAACCTTTGAATACAGAAGATAATCAGGCTCCACACCCAACACTATTGTAGAGGAAGCTCTAATTTAAGGAATTCTCACCAATCTACTATAAAATCTAATATTTGCAATAAAAGAGTGGGTAGAGGGGCTTCACCTTGTTGACCAATATCTTTCCATGTTCATTCATAAAGGGAATTTCAAAATTGTAAAGAATAAAGTCAATGCATTATAAGTACTATGGGGAGTTGTAGGGTACCAAATGGTTTATAGGTATTGAGGGGAATTTAAAGGATATCTAGTAGAAATAAAGGTTTGCTTTATTGGCAATATGTATTGAGAGGGGGGTTTGAAAAAAGGATTTTTGGAGGTATTTACCAATCCCTAGTGAAATTAAAGGTATTATTTAATATTATATAATGCAGGTTCTGTGTCACAATTCATTAGGTGAAGGCCCCATGGGAGTAGATGAAGCTTATGATGTTTAACGCAATGAAAGTATTGTTTCTAAGGATATAGTCATATTTTATCACTAACCTATAAGGATATATGATCCAGATTTAAACAGGAATGCAATAAAATACAGAGATAACCATATACACAAATATGCAATGGAAATAATACTTCATTTCATTAATGGAAAATACTGAAATATGCTTACAACCGGAAATAGAAATAAACCAGCTAGGGTGATGGTAGCTTATCTCTGAGAAGAGATGTGTGGCTACATGCCTCTGAACTAGTGTTACAATGAGGCTCGAAGGCCTATTTATTGTTGAGAAACAATGGAAAAACCCTTCACATTCCAAACCTAACCCTTGGAAGATGAAACTGCCAAATTGTGGGCCCCGTTTTTGGGTAAGTTGGTACATCAACTTCCCGGGGTCGCGAATTGGTCGTCTTATCTCCGTTTGACGTGCATGATAGCCCGTTGGAAAGATCTCTCCAAGGAATACGATGGAAAAGACGATTTTTAGACAGAAAAATCGCTGGCCTCAAAATGGCTCCGGAAGTTTAGGACCCGAAAAACTGCTAAAAATAGTAAATTGTGCTATAATTAAGCAAAATGAAAGAACTGAAAGAAGCACTAGAGGGGATCCACGTGGAATTAGCGAGTGGCCACCAATATCCACCTGGATCAATATAGGGCTATGATAATGATAAAAAAACATATGGATTTGTGTTAGGTTACACTAAAGAGGATAATTGTAGATGATATGGGCCATATGTTTCACAAATGCAACAAGAACTTATAGGAATTGATTGATAATTCCTTCCTTGTTAAACACAGAGATGACAAATGGCATCTATATATTCAAAGTTAATGTGGATCCATGCTAGTGCCATGTAAATACTATTATATCCTCCAATTTCTTCCTCTCTTGAAATCCATGTTATTTCCTCCTTATTTGAATATGCAAGTGTCCCTACTTGTGAAATGGGATGAGGGAAATGTGTAGCAAAATCATATTCTAGAAACCATTTATATTTGTTTGGGAGTTTATCCATATTTCCCATGATGTAAATAGTTATAATGTCACGTTGAGTAGATTTTTGACACACCTTTAAGAAGGTATCATTATCAAATGGGGGCTAGAAATCTAAAATGTTATCCATTGAATTAGATATAATATTATATTTGTCTAAATGTGAAGGTTGATATAGTTTGAGATTGTATAAATTAGTTATTGGAGAATACCCTATTACAGAGAAAGCTTTGGGTTGAATGAAATCTCATGAACCTACTGTAGAATCTAATATTTACAATAATGGAGTGGACAAAGGGAATTTTCCTTTTTGACCAATATCTTACCATGTTCATTCATAAAGGTACTTTCAAAATTGAAAAGAATAAAGTCAATGTATTATAGGTATTGTGGGGAGGTATAGTGTACCATAGGGTTTATAGGTACTGAGGGGCATTAAGGATACCAAATAGAAATAAGGATTTTTTATTAGAAATATGTATTGGGAGGGAGGTTTAAGAAAATGCTATTTGAAGGTATTTATCAACACCTAGTGAAATTAGAGGTATTATTTGATATTCCATTCACACAAGTGCTATGTCACAAGTTCATTAGAAGAAGGCCCCATGGGATTGGATCAAAGTATGATGTTTAGCGCAATGAAAGTGTTGTTTCTAAGGATTTATCAATACCATATCTCCAACCTATAAGAATCTAGGGGTACCATTGTGACCACACAAAATCTACATGTATTTGGTTTCTCTAAAGATTATGCATAATTGTAGATAATGTTTCCATGTCTTTCACAAATGCAATGATCTAGATTGGATCCTTATCTTCTTTCTCATCCATATTGATGCTTTTAGAGTGGATCTTGGTATAATTCAGTCCAAAATATTGAGATCCCTTTAAGAATTTCAAAACATTTTTTGCAACAAACCAATGTCATTCACAAGGATTTTGCATAAACCTAGAAATAATCCCAAAAACAAATGAAATGTATAATTTGGTGGTGCTAAGGCAGATAAGACTTCTAAGAATTTTTATGTACTTGGTTGCATCCTTAAATTCATTTCCTTTTTTTGATGTGAACTTCAAGTTATTTCCATTAGAGTAGAATGAGTGTTACATTCAACCATGCCAAACCGATTCAGTAATTCTCCCATGTAATTCTCCATTGTCTACCCATCTAGATTCAGACCTATGACTTTTTGGGAACTTTGTAGAAAAAAAGGAAAATTTTCCTTGGACACCTCTTCCATTGGATAAGTCATTTTTATTGCACTTACGAAGCTAGGGAAAAATAAGTTTTCTTGATTACCTTTTCTATAATAGCTTTTATCTAAACATTATAGATGTTTTTAAAATAGTATATCCCCATCTATAAGAAATATTCTCAAAATTAGAAGACACTGACCCATCTCTTCTCACCACTTTCCGAATAGTAATGATGTTTCTCTTCTGGCTTGCATAACAATGGAAACATTTAGTATTTTCATACTGACTTAATAGCCAAACAACCCTACTCTCAATTTTATGAGGTTCTTCCTTTTCCAACAACAAGTTTCTTGTTTTTTATTCTAAAATGATGCCTTTAGCTTACGATTCTTCAAAAAGGTAAGAAAACACTTATATATTATACAAATCCTCTAATTTACTTCCACGTGATATATACATTTCTCATCTTTAATCTTCTTAGTATGTACCAAAGTAATAGAAGCTTGCTTTGATTTTTATACTTTGTTCTCTAGTGGATCCAAGGGAATCCGAAAATCTTTTATCAATATGTCACAATCCTCCTTTACTATCCACCGAAGTTAAATTTATGTGGAGTACGAGTTTTTTTCCTAGTAGAAGCTACTTCAATTAAAATTGAAAAGTGTTTGAATTCCCCTTAAGCAATTACCCATTGTCTAATTTTGATAGGATCATCAAGCCAAGCACTTGACGCTATAAATCTATCCAATCCTTTTTTTATTTTCTCTTCATACACCCTGTTCTTCTAAATAAATTTTTAATTAGTGAGTTCAATATATGTTGGGCTTCAAAATTGTCATACATTACCATACATTTTTCACCTATGCTTCCATTATATCACTCACTATTCACCACCTTGTCACTCCATTTTCCCTATTATTCACCATTAATGGGTCTCATTTATATCTTCCAAGTATTATTTATTTTCAAGCATTTTTAAGAGAAATTCTTGATTAAATATTAGAAAATAATGTATTTTACTTTATATATGGAAAGTGGATTGTTTTTGTGACATGTATAGGTTCCAAGGAAGCTTCCAAGACACCTTTATGTGGCCTTGAAAGATCAAATTCGAATTTGAGAAGATAAACCTCATGGAGAAGATGATGATCTCATGGAGAAGATCAAGGACAAAAAGGGGTTATGTGTCTATATGGTTGAGAGATGTATGGAACTAAAAGAGAGATTAGTGGATCATCATTATGAGTTTGTTATCCCATTCCATTGTATAAATAGGAGTACAATCTCCTTCATTTGTAATCTTAGAATCTTAGAATTTTCATTTGTAATCTTAGAAAGTTGGTTTGTACATCATGGTGGAGATTTTGAAATAAATATTCATACTTTGATTTTGTTGCTTCTACATTTGAGTTCCCTTTGAAGAGGTATGCTTGTGGAGTTATGGAGGGCCCCCATGGCCTCACTTGCATGCTTATTTTAGGTATAATTTAATTTATGTTTCAAATGTATTTAGATGTGTGATGATTTCTGAATGAATATTGGTTTAATTCTAATCTACATATGAAGGGATACAAAGGAATTTAAGTTAAATTCCCCTTCTATTTGTTCTTGAACTAAAATTGAATTTCATTCTCCATTTCTCATTTGAAGTTATTTATGCATTTCTGGTTTGAAGCAATGGTGATTGTGATATAGTAGAATTGTGAAGAAGGACAATCTGGACCTCCTTAGTTAGGAGCCTCTTCTTTTACATCTTCTGCATCATAAGCCATTTTTTATTAGTGCTCTTAGATTTATCTTCATGAAAGTAGTATTGAAGGGAAGGACAACCTGGTTCTCCTAAGTTAGGAGCCTCTTTCCTCATATATTACATAAATGAATTAGAAATCTTTCTAGATCTATATATTTTAGATAAGCACTTCTAAGTTTACCTTCCCGGGTTGACATTAAATTGAACTCTAATTTGCATCCGCATTTTAGACCCAACATTTTGGCACCGTTGCCGGGGAAGTGCAACTAGAAGGATTTAGTAATTTGAGTTGTTTTTATGGACTAATTTGTGGAACTTGGTGGCAGCAGGTTCATAAAGGAGTTCAAAGTTTGGAGCATTTTTATTTTATTTTATTTTCGCACATAGATAATTTAAATTCAGTTCTTATTTTAAACCCCCCATTTCTTACTAATCCATCTACAGATGAGAGCTTTGACAATGTTGGACAGGTACTTCTTGGAGAGCAAGGACAATCACTTTGAGCCAACTATAAGACATGATTCTCACATACTTGTAAAACATAATGTAAAATTTTTAAATCTTGATGTAAGCATGTTCGAATTTTTAATCCGTAGATGGCTTCATTGGAAGCATTCTTTTACTTAGGAAATAAATAAATCTTTCAAGCAAGATAGGTAGAATAGATTAAAAAATAAAAATGAGAGCTCATTAGAAGTCATTCTCTTTAGAAGTTTCTTTTAGTCATATTTTAAATCACCATGAATAAATTTGCATTTCTATGTCTTGTTTCTGTATCACGGGTGAGCCAGGAGCTTGATTATCGGAAAGCTTTGTCTTCCGAGAGTCTAAATGCCCCCGTGACATTGCAGAAAGAGTATAGACAATGTGAGGTTTGATTTCAGATCTTAATTGTGTTTTATCCATCCACGCTAACCTGCATAAATAAAAAAAATCAAGAGATTAGTATGCTCTCTTCCCGCGCTTCGTGCGATCTGGAAGATCAGAAAATCTATTGATTTATTTCAAATAAAAATACTCTTGCTAGAGAACTAATCTGCAATGCGACAATAAAGAACTTTGTGAATGAAAAAATCATCTTCAAAACGCAACCCCTTAAAAACGTCATTTTTAAAATGAATTTTGTGACCAAATGAAAACGAATCGGAAAAACCTAAAACATGGGTTTTTCTCAGAACAGGGTGAATTATCTTAAGTGCTGAATATTTTCGCAAAATTCGCAACCATTTGAGAGATTTTCAGGGTTCTTTGGAGTGTTATTTGTGAAGTTGCGTGAAAAAAAAATGGTTTTTCAGTTAAATGCAGCCAGTAGTAGCCAGGGCCATGGCCATCCATTGGCTAAGCCACAGAGCTATGGCCAACCACCCAGTAGTGTTGCCAAGCTGCAGAGAAAAAAATCAATCAATAAATTTAAAAAATTTTGATAAAAAATTTAATAATTAAATAACAAAAAAAAAATTAATTAAAAAAATAAATAAATAAATTCTTACTAC
>APFE030932571.1:0-13864 GCA_000404065.3 Pinus taeda | reverse complement strand
GTTTGCTTGAGCCATTCATCAATATTCTCATGCAGGTATTGAGCAGTGGAGGCAGGCAAGCAGCGAAGGAGATTTGAGCCAGTGATTGATTCAGATCTGAGCTGTATTGTGTGTAACAGAGGTGGAGATACTTGTGAGAAGTATTATGCTGTGTAATGGTACATGACTCAATCATTAATATACAGATAGTTGGGGTTTTTAGCGAGATGCTTTCCCCGGGATACATACTGTGTTAATGTGTGAATGCTCTTGATGTTTTATTGTTATTGATGCTGCTATATTGATGATCAACGTAGAGGAGCTTATGTATTGTGTATGTTTTCTGCAATAGTACATGATCAGGATAATCTCCATTGAATATGTGTTAAATTATTCAAAATTTCTACACACGACCTGAGCCAACGCGGCCACTTCAGGAAATTTATTAATAAAAGAAAGAAAATTTAGATAAGCTTCTCTCATGAACGGTCACCCTACAAATGACCCTCCATGCTCTTTAAATAAAGATCATGGACCAATTGGGCACTAAGCCATGGATCAAGTGTTGGTAATACCAAGCAGAAAATGAACTGTCAGATCACTTCACGTCTAGAACATATCGCGACCGTCGGATTGTAAGTTACAAATGTACCTAGTATAGAAACACACGTTACCTAACTCTGCACTAGACCAAGTTATACTTAACTATTTCCTATGTGTCGAAATATCCTAACATCCCCCCTTAAGAACAACATGGGATAGGATTTAAGGATGTACAAATATGACACAATAGGAGAAGGAAGGAGGCATTAGAGCCTATCCCCCCTTAGTGACAACTTCCTGAACTCCAACCATAAATCGAAGTTTAGTAAAGTTTGCCTCTGTGAGAGCATTTGTAAGGATGTCTGCAACTTGATCATCGGTTGAATAATATTGCACTTCAAGAAAAATGGTCATGAATGAGCTTTCTGATGAAGTGCATGTGTAGTTAAATGTGTTTGTTGCACTGATTTTGGATTGGATCTTTGCATAGTTGAATGGCACTTTGATTATCACACGAAAGTGTAGTCGGATTCTGCTGCTGAAAACCAAACTCTAACAGGATCTGACGAAGCCACAGGGCTTCCTTACTAGCTTCTACAGTGCCACGATACTCTGCTTCTGTTGAAGAAAGAGAAATGCCACTTTGTTTCTTGCAAGCCCATGTAATAGGTCCAGAACCAAGAGTAAAGACATAACCTCCAGTAGAATTTCAATCATCAAGGTCACCAGCCCAATCAAAATCAGTGAAACCAACCAATAGAGGAGATGCTTGTGCACTATAATGAATCCCAAACTGAACTGTACCTCAAACATAACGAAGTATTCTTTTAGTTGCTTTCCAATAGCAAAGGAAAGGTCAGGACGGGTATGGGTCAGATACAAAAGTTTTCCTACAAGTTGATGGTATAAGGTAGCATCAACTTCAGGGGAAGTACAAGTGACTGAAAGTTTGGCTCCAGACTAAAAGGGAGAAGGGGATGGCTTAGAGTCTTCCATGTGAAAGTGGCATAGAAGATCACATGCATACTTGGACTGGGAAAGGGAAATACCTTCCTTGGATTGCAATACTTGAAGATCAAGAAAATAATGCAAGTGTCATAAGTCTGTCATTTCAAACTTATTTTTAAGGTTGGACTTCACATGGTTTATAAGGTTGGGATCACTAATAGTAAGGATAATATCATCAACATAAAGAGAAAGAATGATAAGATACGTACCCAATTTCTTGGTGTAGATAGTATTGTCAAAATGACACCTAGAAAAGCCAGTATCTAAAAGAAATCTATCCATTTTGGCATACCAAGCCCGAGGGTCTTGCTTGAGACCATAAAGGGATTTCTTAAGCTGACATACAAGGCTGGAGTCTGTTTGTATAAAGCCAATAGGTTGTTCCATATAGATTTCTTCATGCAAGAAGGCAGATTTAACATCCATCTGATGGAATTGCCATTTGAAAGAGGCAGCAAGGGAAAGAACAAGGCAGATAGAGTTCATTTTGGAAACAGGGGAGAAGGTTTCAGTACATTCAATGCCTTCAACTTGTGAAAAACCCTTAGCAACAAGATAAGCTTTATGTTTATTAACCTTTCCATCTGGTCCATACTTGGTTCTATAAACCCATTTGCATCTAACAAGTTTTCATCCCTTTAGAAGAGGAACAAGATCCCATGTATCATTTTCCAATAATGAATGATATTCTTCATTCATAGTTGTGTCCCAATCTCGATGGCCTAAAGCTTCTGCAAAGGTGTCAGGATCATAATTAGTTGAAGCTTGAGCCAGTAAAGAAGAGGATCTATCGAACTGAGAATGTGTATGTCGCTAATCTATAGGATCACTAGCAAGAGCACCAGCTGCATCTCGAGTAGCATGGACCCATTTTGAAAGTTGAGGAGTTGAAGGAGGATCCTGAGAAGGTGGGGGAGAACTATCATCCCTACTGTCATCATCTGATGGAGAAATATTTTCAGAAGTAGAACGGATAGAGAGAGGTGGCACATCTGTCGAACTAGGTTCATAGGCCAATATATTTTCAGCAAAATTTACATCTCTTCTAATGATAACATTTTTGGACTTAAGTGGAATAAGTCTATATCCTTTCGCATCTTCAGAATATCCAACAAAAATACATTTTTCACTCTTAGGCTCTAAAGATTTATGTTTCTCATCTGGAATATGGGCCCATGCTTCACTTCCAAAAACACAAAAGTGACTTACATCTGGTTTAATTGAGCTCCATGCTTCTTCTGGAGTGATATTCTTTAAAACCTTAGTAGGAGTGCGATTTACTATGTAATTTGCACATTTAATTGCTTCTGCCCAAAAATTAAGACTAATTCCTTTAGATTGAAGTGTACAATTAGCCATTTCCTTTAAGGTGCAATTCTTCCTTCCAGCTACACCATTTTGTTGTGGAGTATATGGAACATTATGTTGCATTTGAATTCCATTCTCAATGCAAAATTTGATGAATTTGTTGTTAACATATTCTCCGCCATTATCATATCGTAGCTTAGGAATTCGATATCTAGATTGTTTTTCAACAAAGGCCTTAAAGGCCAAGAACATGTTAAATACTTCACTCTTGAGTTTTAAGAAGTATACCCAAATGCGTCTAGAGAAATCATCAATGAAAGTTAAGAAATACGTGTAGCCAGAGAATGAAACAACTGGAAGTGGACCACATAAATCACTATGCACAAGCTGTAAAGGGGTTGAGGTGTGCCAAGAGGCACGTTTTTTCAAAACTATCTCGGTGATGTTTTCCGAGTACACATCCGAAACAAACACCATCTCTGCAAGATACCATAGGAATACCTATCACCATATTTTCTTTACATAGATTTTGAAGGGAGCAATAGTTTAAATGACCAAATCACTCATGCCAAAGTTTGCTCACTTCATCATTATGAGCAACAAATACTGAGGGAATATTTGATGACCCAAAGTTGTTAAACTTATACAACCTTGTAGAATCATCAGCAATGCGAGTAGCTAAAATATGTTTATGATCTCTTAGGTCCTTAATTACAACATCATGAGGTGAAAATTCAACGGTTTTTCCTTCACCTAAATGAGTTATCTGATATACAAATACAAGGTTGCAGGATAAGGTTGGAACACATAATACATCATTAAATTTATCATTGTCTAGATAAACAGTTCCAATCCCTACAACACTAAGAAATCTATCATCACCAACATATATATTGTTGGTGTTACAATCATTTAAAGAAGAAAACATGGCTTTGTTTTTGGCCATAAGATAAGAAGCTCCAGAATCAATGAACCACTCATGAGAATGAGAAGAACAAGACACATTTAGTGCATAACCAGACCGAGAAGCTTGACAACGAAATTCAAAAAGTGTTATTCCTGATGATGAAGTTGAAGTTAAAGAGTGCTCCAAATGGATGTTATGATTCTTCATTGCTTCTTCCAAGGCTTCCATCTTCTTAAAGCATTTGGATTCTAAGTGGCCATCTCGATTACAAAAGTGGCAATGTCTATCAGTCTTATTTCCTTTGTTTTTATTTGTCTTATCATTTTGTTGAAATGATTTTTCATTTTGAGGCTCAAATTGCTTAGGACCCTTGTTTGGTTTATGACCATTCTTTTTAGGATACTGCTTCTTAGGGTTCTTTGAATTTGGTTGTTGCTAGGCAGCTAAGGCTTTCTTAGAAGAGTTTCCAAGATTAAGAAGACCAAGATGTAAGAGTTTTTCTTGTTATCCTATTAAAGAATCACAAAAGGAATTAAAAGAGGGGAGCTTGTAGTCCTGTCCTTGAGAAATAAATGCTTCTCTGGTAGAATGGAAGGTGGAAACAAATACAAAGTAGGCTGGTCCCAACTTCGTAAGAATGGAATAGATAAGGCTACCATCTTCTTTCTTAACCTTAACACCTTCCAAGAGAAGTCTAAGGGTCTTGAACTTGGACAAAAAATCTTCAATGGAAGAAAAATTATTAGGGTCCAACGTAAGCAACTCATTTTTGAGTTGATGGGCTCTAATTTCACTTTTAATTCCAAAAACTTTAGTGATTTGTTTCATTGCTTCATTAGGGGTATCAAGTTCTTGGATATGGAATCTAAGGTTTGGAGAAATAGACATCCCTATCAACCCACGAGCTTGATCTTGCCTATTTCCCATTTGGATGCCTTATCTTCATCTTTAGGTTTGGTTTCTTGGGCTGAGGCTATTCTGTAAAGACCTTTACTTTTAAGTAAATCCACAATGTAGGACCACCATTGAAAGTAGTTGGTGCTATCAAGAATAACTTGGCATGAAATTTCCATTTTAATAGAAACTGAAGTTGTAGATGTTGAAACTGAGTGTTCCAATGGAAAGATCTCAAAAAATTAGGCTGATTCAAAAAAATGGCTCTTAAAACGGCTTCCGGCTGAAGAAGTTATGGCTTTTTGAAGAAAAGTTGTTGAAGATGCCGACGAAGTGTGTGAATGTGTGGAAGTGAATGATAATGTTATATTTAAAAAAAAACCCTCTTTCCAAACTTAATCTAATTAGCTCACTTTAAGAAAATATTTTATGTGACCCACTTTAATAAATAAGTGAAAGCAACTTTTACAATGGTACTTTATGAGCTACTCACTAAATTGTAACTTAAATAAAGGATAAAGAGACTTTATAATTATAAGTGACTCACTTTTTATAATGGGTGAGAACACTTTTACATAAAGTAACTTTAAAACATAAGTTACATGTGCTTTTTGAAAAAGTAACTCAACAAAAAAAGGAGTTGAACCGAAGACCTCAATTCTCATAAAGCAACTTTGGACCAAGTGAGCTAGTTTAAAAGGTTAGTCATTTTTGGAAAAGAGGAAGGGTTTTTTTTTTAAGGTCACTAAAGCTTTGGGATGCATGCTTACTTGAAAAAACTCTTTTGCCCACTTGAAAAAACTCTTTAAATAGATATCATGGACCAATCGAGTGCTAAGCCATGGATCAAGTGTCGGTAATACTGAGGAGAGAATGAACCGTCAGATCACTTCATGTCTAGAACATATCATAACCGTCAGAATGTAAGTTACAAATGTACATAGTAAAGAAACACACTTTACCTAACTCTACACTAGACCAAGTTATACTTAACTTTTTCCTATGTGTCGGAATATCCTAACACTATTTTCATGGGATTCTTGTGATGTGATTTGTGGCACTGTGTTTCTTCAGTTTTCTTTATGCATTTGATGATTAAGTATTTTTAGCATCCATTTATATTATTCTGGTGATTATCTCTTAAGTTTTAAAGTAGATTTCATGATCAATATGCTCTATTTTGTTTAAGGTTTTCACATAAGTGTTTTCTCTTCTAAGAAAATGAATTCATATTTAAATGCTCATTTTGCTTCTTCTTTTTCCCTCACCACACTACAATGACAAATTTACTTTGTGCCAATGATTGTATCTACCTTGACCCATCTTATCTCTTCAACTGATCATTTGGGATACCTGAACTAGTTCTCAGACCTAGTGCTTCTGTCCAACAAACCCTAAATAAAACCCTACTGTGCTAAATACATAGCCTAAGATCTACATACTCTCCAGTCACTTCCGTTAACTGTGAGATTGTTTTTGAGAGAGCCCTCTTTGATTTGGTAGGGATAGCTACCAAGTCCAAATTTGGTTTAAGGTTACCTCCTTGGATTCCTTTCTTAGCTTTGGGACATTAAGGAATTTTAAAAAATTTAGCGTTGCTCCCGGGGAGTGAAAATTTTCATATTCCCCAGGAAAGATCATCAAAGTTTAGCTATCATTTGCCAATGGTGGACATCGGTCGGACACGTATGAAGGCTGGACTATTCACTTGGTGACTCCAATCAACTTTCAACCTTATTTGAAGACTCCAATGGTAGCCGGATCCAGGAATAAAGATAAGTTCTATATCTGTAAGGTATGCTCCTTTAAAATGAGATCACATTCCAGGATTTCCAAATCGCATGCCTTGTGTAGATTGGCAGACTTATCTACCAAAATTCAAAGATGATAAAGGAGATGATGCTGCTCTTCACTTGTTTAAATTTCACATGCATGTGCATAAGCTAAAGGGTCAATTTCATGAATACTGTCTCATGAAGATGTTCATGGTTACTCTGGAAGGAAAAGAGAGATATTGGTATGAAGGACTGCCATTTTCATGTTTGTGTTCCCTAAAAGATTTTCACGTAAAACTTTTTAATAAGTACAGAGAATCTAATACTTCTTTGTGTTTGGTTGAGAACTGTTGTCAACATTTTGAGGATTTCATTCAAAATCTGGAAAATTCTTATGATGACGAAGAATTCATGGATGAAGATATCCTTGAAGCCTTGTATGAGAACCCTTGTCATCACCAAGAGGAAAATTTATTTTCTATCTTGGATGAAAATGAAATTAAGAAAGACTTTAATGATGACATTTATGATTTAGCTTCTAAATTTGATGATAATTTGCAGCAGCCTTGTCTGTCTTTTCATGATCAAGAATATGAGAAATTTTTCAAACAAGAAAGGGAAATAGACAGTCCATTGGTTTATTCATCTACTGGGTCAGTGATTGAGGAAAAGCAAATTACAAATTCTTTTGAAAATTCTTATTTTCAGCAGCATGAGAAAACAACCCAAGATAATGGGATTAAAAGGGCATGTGACATAAAATTGCATCTTGTTGTGCCAGTTGTGGAAGAGTGCATTGAAGGTAATATTTTCCAAATATTTGATGAATTTGTTGCTCTAGAAACTCTTAATTCAGATTCACATGAAGGATTACTCATGAATCCATTCCTTCATGGAGATATGCATGTAGTTTCATATTTTGAGGATACTATGATTCAATTGACCATCATAAGTTGCATGAAAGTGGTGAAAAAGAAGAGGTTGTTTTAGAGTCTCTTGCCTATGGAAATATTCCTCTAGGTTTAGAAAACAAAGAGTCTGTTGAAGAAGAGGAGTTTGTCCCAGATCCCGTGCATGTGGACACTTATGTTGTTGAGAAGGTGGTTTCCTTAAATGCAAATTTTCAAGAATACACTTCTCTTTTTCCTTATGCAAGTGAAAAACTTGATGAAAATATTGTCTTCTTTCATTTAGAAAAAGATTTTGCATTGGAAAATGAACGAAGTGCTTGCATTTATGCTGGATTTCAAGACAGGGTAACATTTCAGACTATTGAGGATCCTTTTATTGATTTGTTGCAGCCATTTGGGAAGATGAATTTTCTTGTATTTATCAATCATGAGCACATGTTTAGTGGACACTTTGAGTTTCCTATCTTTTGTTTTTTTTTTGCCTACTCAAGGGAAATGTGAGCAGGATTCAAGTAAGTAGCCATTTGCTGGATTGGATACACTAGAGGGATTATTTCACATGATTGCATATATATCTTCAGCAGATGGGTGGTTATCATCAGGATTTGAAGCCCGAGGTGAATACCCTAAGATCCTAATGGTCTTCTCCCATATATAAGTCAAGTCAGTTTTTCAATCAAGTAAAGTCAATTTTTCTCAGTTTAGTGAGTCATTTATTTGAGTGTCAAGTGTTTTATTTTGACTCCATCACCCAATGGATGAGGCTACCTAGTCTACGGTATTCTTGACACCTCCTAAAGGAGATTCCATCCCCAGTTGGAGCCAATGTTAGTGTCCATTAGTTCCAGTGATCAAATATACTCTTTCCATGTGACTGATAGATTCTTAGGTCAAATTGTTATATTTTCAAATAAAATTTGATACCTCTTAGTTGTCAAATGAGTCTTGAGTCATGTCCTAGGTATCATTACTACTCCCTCCATTTTCAAGGTCATAAAATGCCATCAAGGTCGTGTCATCACTCCTTGTGATAGGGCATCAAAAGAGTGTCTTCATCATCATTTTGGTCATCAAATCATAATCATGCATATTGTAAAGGTTCAAAGTTCCAAATCATGGTTTTACACACGCATTTGGTGTCATCATTAGGTCAAGTCATTATAAGTCATGTAGGGAGTCATGTCATCACCATAGTCACCATCATGGGAGATAGTAATTATGGAAAAGTGTTCAAAAATATTTCAAAGGCACATGTACCCCTCATGGAGATGTAACCTTGCCAAACAAAGTTGTAAAGCTGCAGTACACTACCACATCACATCATTTCTCAAAAAGGACATGTGATGTCATATCATCACCAAAAGAAAAAATCGACTTTCAAGCTATAAAGAGACAATATAAGCATTCAAAAAACTTATTTCATCTTCCTAGAGCTATCCTCCACCATTGAGTTACACAGCAGCCTTCAAAACTCAAATTTTTTCATCATCAAGCCCTTGCCAGCAAGCATGTTGTGTTTCTGACTAGCACGTTGCGCTTCTGACCAGCACGTTGCATTTTTGAGTTTGGAGCTTAGAGGAAGCCACAAAAGGGTTCAATCAACAAATAACAGGTTCCAGATACTCTCAGCATGTAAGTATAGAATTTCATCATCTTCGTGCAGTGATTTTCCTTCAAAAATGGTGAAATCCCTCTCCTACGGCTTTTTCGCTGCGATTTTGGTATTCTTGGTGTTTTCTTTAGTTCAGAGAGAAATACCCTAGTTTTCCTACCCTTACACCCTTTTACACACTTCATACACCTCCCCCAACCATTTCTGACACTCATCTACTTCATTTTCCCCAAAAACCCTAGCGTACTAAAAATTCTGGGTTAGGACTGTGTTTTTGGTTTTTTCCGCTCTTTCCCTCACTCATTTCAAGAAATTACACTTCCTAAGTCTCCTTAAAATCTACCCCTACCCCTTGGATCCCTAATCCCCATCCCCTTCATTCCCTTCCCTAAACTAGCTGCCCTTTTTTCCCCTATTTTCCCAATCCTACCCTACTCTTCCCTCCTATCAAATTAGTGTTTTATCAAGCATAACCAACACCATGGCCAGTGAAAAGAAGAAATATAACAAAGGAGGACATGTGTCCAGATATGAGCCAACTCATATGCAGGAGATCAATGCCTCATCATTCATTAAGAAGTTATTTGAAGGTGTGGGTTGCCTAGGGTTTCGTGAGAAGATATAAGAGGTAGGTTGCCATGCTAATTTGACCAGCCTTTTTGCCACAAATTTCAAGAGGGATAATATGAGGCAAAAATGATGCACCATTGCATAATGAAGAGAAGGCACCTTTAGATGTTAACATGGCTAACCTAGAATATCACAATGTAGACAAATCAGCTGAAGAAATAATTAAAGAAAAATAGGCAGAGATCAAAGAGCTCAAAGATGATCTTGCCAAGGCAAACTTCATGATATCCTTTTTGCAACAAGAGAACAAACAACTCAAAGTATATCAACTGTTCCTAAGAAAACCTAAAGGATATCATCCCTCATCGAGTAAGGCGTATTTGGTGGTGGAGAAGGATAAGGTCAAGGCCATCATAGACGTGGAGAAGCTAGAGTACAAGGAAGTTCAAGTACATCCAAGGAGGCCAAAGACAAGAGCAGTAGAAAGAAAGGAAGGACATGAAAATGAGTCATCTCCTCCTCAAGTACACCAAAACCTAGATGACACTATAGCATATGAGATTGATAAGGACAAAGAAAATGGCTTGAGAGAATCAATGAACACATGGAGAAGCTACTAAGGAAGGAAAATAGAGACACAAACTTGCAAAGGCACATGGCAAGGCATTATTACAATAGAAACCTTATTTGAAAAATTAGGGTTAGGAACATGAAAAAAGGCTTAAGAAAACCCTAAGCAAGCTCAAGAAGAGAGAAAAACTGAATTTTCTAGCTAATGCATCTCTAGTTGTTTGAGCCATGACTAAAAAATCAAGAAGCAGAAAAATTTGGGAAACTTTTGGCAAATTTTGAGTTTTTGGTTAATTCTGGAAATTTTGATGTACAAAAGCGCAACATGGCCATGCTATGCTTCTTCTCAGAGCATCCAAATGAGTAACAGAACACATATCCAGGTTTCTTTTGACCTCTACATCATAGATATATAATTGGTCTCTCATGTCAGGTCATAGTTTTGAAGAAAAAATAAAAAAAAAAAAAATCTAACAATTTTTCATGTTTCTGCCACTATTTTGGACCCCACGCTACGCTTCCGGAGTAGGCTTGGGAGATTGGATTTTTATTTCCTTGGAGGTGGATTTTTGTAGGCTTGAAGCTTCAGAGGTCTTTTATACATCCTCAACTACCTTCACCAACCATCCTTTTAGCTTAGAGATCAAGAAAAACCACCAAAAAATATCCTCAAAGTCCATGCTACGCTTCTGCTAGACCACGCCGTGTTTCTGAGGATTTTGTTGTACTTCTATCTGAAAGCAAGATTTCGAGTTTTTCTTGGTCAAAGTCAAATTTGGTCGTTGTAATTAGTGTCAAAATATTTTTACCTGGTGTATTTGAGTATTATAATGATGGTTAGAGTGGATATTTTGTAATTAAATGCTTTCAAGTCAAATTCAAATAAGTTCATGTAAAAGAGGAAAGTAGTTTCTAACTACTCATGATGTGGGAGGGATTAGGTAGGAGTAGGAAATCAATTCCTAGGAAGGAGGATTCAACCCCTGAGATGGGGAATGTTGTTTTACATCTATATGTAGTCATTTGAACTCATAGAGGGGGTTGGATTCCTGAAGCTCATCTCTTGGACTAGTGTACTAGACATTTTTGCAGAAATATATGCAATTTCAACTATTTTCATGGGATTCTTGTGATGTGATTTGTGGCACTATGTTTCTTCAATTTTTTGATGCATTTGATGATTAAGTATTTATATCATCCATCTATATTATTTTGGTGATTATATCTTAAGTTTTAAAGTAGATTTCATGATCAATATGCTCTATTTTGTTTTAAGTTTTCACATAAGTGTTTTCTCTTCTAAGTAAATGAATTCATACTTATATGCTCATTTTTCTTCTTATTTTTCCCTCACCACACTACAATGAAAAATTTACTTTGTGCCATTGATTTTATCTACCTTGTCCCATCTTATCTCTGCGATTGATCATTTGGGATACTTGACCTAGTTCTCAGACCTAGTGCATATGTCCAACAAACCCTAAATCAAACACTATTGTGTTAAATACCTAGCCTAAGATCTACATACTCTCCAGTCACTTCCATTGACTGTGAGATTGTTTTTGAGAGAGCCCTCTATTATTTGGTAGGGCTAGCTACCAATTCCAAAGTTGGTTTGAGGTTACCTCCTTGGCTTCCTTTCTCGGCCTTGGGACAGTGAGGAGTGCTAACAAAACATATCAAGATAAACTTTATAACTAGTCTTGCTAATGCTCTGATTGTAGGCCATCTGTGAAAGGCCTATGATAATATTCCAACATATTTTCACCTAACTTCTCAAATATTTTCTAAGTTCCCAAAACTTGCAAAGAACCTGCTTTAGATAAGGAATCTATTGTGGAGTTTATTTACATGTAAATATGGTGACATCAGACCCAATCAAAATCATGTTTTAATGGAAAAATATCTTCAAGGATAGGAAACAGTGTGTGCACATGACATCTATGAATATCATTAAACTAATTTATAACAATCATTGAGTCAAAAAATATCAATAAATTACGACGTTCTTTCTCAATAGAAAATAAAAGAAGAAGCTTGAAGGTGAGTAACTCTGCAAAATTATATAAACCTCTTCCCAAACCGATTTGAAGCTTGAAAAAATGGTTTTCCTATAATTATATAACTTCAAACCCCACATTCACCACTAAACAAGCCCCATCAAAAAAATACCAAGGGTGAGACTAATCAACTTCTTTAGCAATAATATTATGTGGAATATGAATAGACTCTAAAGCAGGTAGAAGAGAGAAAGATGAAATAACCTACGCTACCACTTTGTCATGAGTTGAAGACTTATATTGAAATATTTCTTTCTTCCTTGAGATCCAAATTCCCCAATAGATGAGTGGAGGTAAACTTCTATTCTTTTTTGTATTTTCCTAATCCCACCACTATTTCTAAGCATCAAGGATAGACTCTCCTAATAATTTTGTGGCGAAACCAAGGTAGCCTCTAACTGAGTTCCACACTCCCAGAGAGAAAGGGAAGAAAAGGAAAAGGCTTGTTCCATAGATTCCTCTAAATTTTTGCATAGAACACACCAACTGGGACATGCCATGCATGTTTTTTAAAAGTTTCCACTGTGGGGACTTTATTTTATAGATTGCACCACAAAAATAGTCATGCTTTTGTTGGGCAACCATGTTTCCATAATTTCTTCCACCACCAGGCTAACTCCTCTTGTCTCTTATCATCTATAATAAACATATAAACTGATTTTGGCATATATTTCCCAAAGGAGGAACGAACCCAACATAAGGATTCTACCCTATCTCTAAGAAAAGCATGGGAGAATTTCAAAGCAACAATTTAATTTTTCCATTGTTCAATATAGTCATTTGAAATATTATGGGCATGAGCCCAACCCAGGGCTCAAATATTTGAACAATAACTATCAAGCACATGGTTCGATGGTATCCTACTATTAGTGTTTAAGAGACCTACCAAATCATGAGTAAATAAAAAAAATTATCCACATCCCACCTAGGGATCAATATTGATCCTCACATTTTCAACATTCCCAAATTTCCAGGCCAGTCCTTCTTCAACCACTAAAAAGGAGGATAAGACAACTTTCCAAATTACAAAAACCTTTGGCCTCTCTTGTTTGGAGAGAAAATCCATTCTACATTTGTCCACTGGCTATCAATTTTTATCAGTATCCATCCAATTTTCATAGCCAAAGCATTAGAAAAGAAGTGGAGGTTTTTTAAAACCCATCAACTCCATATCTTTCGCAGAGCGATTTTGTCCCATATCACCCATGGAAAGAGGAAACCATATTTTTATCCTAACCATAAGACCTAGTAACATATCATGTGAACTAAATTAAAGGCACATTTTGGAATCTAGGATAAAGACATCAAAAATACAAGAATAACTTCCAAGATAGATTTTGTGAGAATCAACCTATGGGATTTAAGCAACCACATGAAACTCCATACCTTCAATCTCTTTTCAATAATTTCAATTAGATAACTCCAAACATCCTTTTCAAAGTCATTAGGTTTCATTTGGAACCCAAGATACTTTAAACCTTAGAGTGGAAAGGAGAAAGGCTATGAGAATTTATAGATTCATCCTTGGATAGACCTAGAGGGGGGAGATTATTGTTACACTGAAATTTGTCACCATGACTATCTGCAGTTAATATGGCTCCATCAATAGTCATATTATCCTCCTTGTCAAGCCTCATACCTCTGCTCTTCATGTCAAACTTCAAAAAGAGAGAAAGTCACTTAAAAACATGTTTATCTTGGGTACGCAGGTTCTCTCTACCTTGCCT
>APFE030932569.1:0-43168 GCA_000404065.3 Pinus taeda | reverse complement strand
GTTAGCACACCTTTTGCTAGCCATTTCAAACTTAGTAAGGAAATGTGCCCAAAGACCCAAGAAGACATGGATTATATGCCTAAAGTTCCATATGCATTAGCAGTTAGAAGCTTAATGTACGCAATGGTCTACACAAGGCCTGATATTGCACATGTAGTGGGAATTGTAAGCAAGTACATGAACAATCCAGAAAAGGAACATTGGATGGTAGTGAAATGGATTCTCAGATATTTGAAAGGTACCAAAAATCAAGCATTATGCTTTGGTGGTTCAAACATTTCTCTATAGGGATATGTTGATGCAGATATGGCAGGTGACATAGATAACAGGAGGAGCACTATAGGATATGTATTACTGTTGGTGGAACAACTGTCAGTTGGGTTTCAAAAACCCAAAGTGTTGTTGCACTTTCAACAACAGAAGTAGAGTATGTTGCTGCTACAGAGGCTAGTAAAGAAATGATTTGGTTACAAAGGTGTTACACAGGAATAGTGTCCACTCGGATGCTGCTATTCCCACTAAGATGGGTGGCTATCTTAGAAATGAACAATCAAAGTCTACTATTGATTCCTTTTATGAAAATAGATGAGAGGAGAACCAAGAGGGCCAACCTGAGTCTTATGCTCAATTTCCTCTCCTTCTTGATAGAGTTTTGCCACTTCTTCTTTGCCTGCTCAGCTTCAAAAGGACTCGTGGAACCTGATGAGGGATCCATATATAGATGATTACAGAGAGGTGAGTCATCTTTTGGGATCTTGATTAGTGTCTTCTCTTTGATAGTTCCTGCTTCCACTTGGAGAATGATGATCTCTTACTCATCCCTGGTCGAAACTGGAGTGGCAAGTGTCAGAGGGGAAGCTTCTGGAAGATTCCATGATCTTCCACCTCGCATTTTTGTCCCTTCCATTTGTCCATTCCTGACCATCGCACCCTACATAGGAGAAAACAGTATGCATCACACCCTGTACATTGGGAAGGTGATATGCATCACACCCTCTGCATTGAGCTTTCAGTATGGTCCAGTTTTGACCATTTATGAGTAGTTTTCAGTGGAGAACTTCTAGGAGATGATGTAATCAGTTGAGCTTGTTCCTTTAGGTAGTGAAGCAACACTTTTAGGGGCTTAAGAGCCCTCAGTCTATGGACATTTATGATTGGGGTTGAAGTGCCCAAAAATGTCTATAACAAAAGGTTTATGGGTGAATTGGGTAAGGAGCATGATATGGGCACGTTATACAGTGATAGCCAAAGTGCCATTCATCTTGCAAAGAACTCAGCGTTTCATTCCAGGACTAACACATATAGCTCAAGTACCATTTCATATGATCAGTGTTGGAAGATGGAGAGTTGAAGCTGGAAAAGATACACACTAGCCAGAATCCTGCAGATATGCTAACAAAAGTTGTAACGAGGGAGAAACTGAGAACATGCTCAGTTTCAATTTGTCTTCAAGGATGACGATGAAGATGAGAAAGAGCCAGGTCCAAGAGAGGAGTCATTGTCCAACAAATGAAAGCAGCGATGGAGTTGCTACAATCATTCTCCAAGTGGGAGATTGTTGTGTGTGGAGCATGATTGTTCAGAGGTCTTTGTTTCAGCCGGATGTATACCCCAGGAATTTTTGTACACCCCTCCACGCAGGGGGGTGCGGGGGGGACTTGTCCCCCCCACGGGGGTCCGGGGGCTAGCATTCCCCCGGCGGGGGCTCGGGGGCAGCGCCCCTGAAGCTAAAAATAGATGTAAATTTGCCTTGTAAAAGTATAGTAATTTCTAGTCAATCTTAGCCATTCATTAGGTGGATGATCTGATGGTAGAACTTATGTTTAGTTTAGGGTTTTTTTCCCTAGAAGGCAACCCCTCTCTTTGTATGGGGGCATTATATTTTGAGGCGGAGATAGATGTGTATTCTGTGTGAGCGGGAAACAGAGAGGTGAGACTGTGAGAGAAAACAGAGGATATGCGGCTTTGTTGTAGGTTGTGTCTCTTCATTTTGCTAGATAATAGAAAGGAAGGACTGGCTGTTCGAGGTGGACGTAGCCCAAACTGGGTGAACCACGTATATCTGTGTCTCTCTTGTTTTGTGCGTTTTCTGTGTTTATATTTCTGTAATATTTTATGTGTTCCATTGCTTCGTAATATATATAATTTTCTAACAGATATGATATTTGAAGTTGCAATTGGATCTGGTTATTGTTGCAGAGTTCTGTTGTTGGTTCTGTGTTCTAGCGATTGTGTTGTTGACAGGGTGATTCAGAGATTGATGATGCTGGTGTAGTTGATGGGTGTATTGCAGTGATGATTAATTTGTGCTTCAATGTTTTTTATGGGTCCAGTATGAAAATTGGATGAAACGTGGCCTTCAGATTATGGTGTTGTGCTTTAGGAGTATCTAGTCTGAAAATGTATGAAATGTGGTCCCTGGAGGATGAGAGAAGATTGTAGGCTGGTGCCTACGTACTAGTACATCAGCTAGTACAAGAGAAAATGGGGTGGTAGCTCCCTTCCAGTAGCAGCTGGAAAACGAGTAAAGGTTGAAGCAGTTCAGCAGGTAGCAGCCTGCATACTAGTAAATGGATTGGCTAGTACAAGAGCTTAGTGGGTTGTAGCTCCCTTCCAGGAGAGTCTGGAGAACGAGAGAAGGTTGTAGCCTTCTACAGGTAGAAGCTTGTGTACTGGTATAAGACTACACCAGTACAGAAATATTGTAAAATGAAGTTTCTTATTAAAAGAAGATAGAGATGACTTGTAGCAGGTGGTTTTCACCCACATTGGGTTTCCACCTTATATCATGGTGTTCATGTATGCTTCTTGTGTGTGATGATCTGTTTTGTTTTACTACACCTGTTTACTATTCATATGGTTAATGAAGTTCTGATGCACTTACTAAAGATCAACATTTAATGGATTAACTGAATCATAAGTATTCTGGACATACGCTAGTTGCATTAGACACAGTTGCGTATACATGCAGGTTCTATTAATTGAAGTAACTTATATGTATCTAAGTATGGAAATGAAAATGTTTTATTGATTTGATAATACTGATTCACCCCCCCCCCCCCCCTCTCTCGGTATTATTTCCAACCAATTGCTATCAGAGCAGGTCCTTTGGTAGAAGCTTGATCACTTGAAGGAGATCCATAGATCAATGGGAAAGAAGCTTAAGAAGAAAGCGCCTAAGAAGAAGAAGACATCTCGAAAAAAAATATGACAATGGGAGCATCGATTGGGGATTATGTGGAAGAGGCACTTCAGATTGAGAATCACTTCAGAATGAAGATGAACAAGATCTATCAGGTATGATATTGTTATCCTCTGGTATCCATCCATGTGAAGATGATGAAAGTGATAGCGAAGCAACTAATTTTTCTCTTATGGGTGAGCAAGAAAGATATCAAATAGAGGCAGAACTTAAAAGGCTTACAGACAAAATTAGAGATTAACAAGATCTGTTGAACAAAAGGGAATGTGCCTTCAAAGAAGAATCTACCATACTAAAAGCTCAACTAGAGGAAGGAAACAAGGTAAGGAAGGTATTCAAGGACAAGGTAATTCAATATCAAAAGTTGTAGGATGAAGTGACCTAATTAAGAAATGAAGTCAATGAAAGGAGCACAACAATCAAGAAACTCAGAGATAGATCCAGTTATTATGAAAGGCTTGAAGTTACGATCTTCTCACTAAAGGAAGATCTTGAAGAATCAAAGAAGCAGAATAAAGATCTATTCCAAGCTCTTGAAAAACAAGAAAATGAAGTTCTTGAACTAAGACATCAGTTAGAAGAAGGAAGAAAAGTTGAAGAAAACATGAAGAAGTAATATCATGAAAAGGAAGAGCATCTCCAGGTTGAGGTAAATATTCTAAAAGAAAAATTAGAAGAAAAGGATAAGCTCTTACGATTTCAAGATAGTACTAAGATCTTGGATGATATTCTTAGTAGTCAAAGGTCTCATGCTATCAAAACTGGTCTTGGTTTTCATGAATCTATTGAAGGAAAATCTAGTTCACAAAGTAAGACAAGGAACTCTAATGAAAAATTTGAAATGTTCCAAAAGAAGATGAGAGGTCAATCCCATCATCAACCAAGGAAAGAAATTCTTCAAAGAAAATCTTTTACTCCTCCAATGAACAATGTTGAATGTTATCTATGTCATAATCTAGGACATGTTGCAGCTAGATGCAGAAGAAGAACGGTTCAAGACCATCAAGCAAAAAGATCATCACGTTCTAGGTACTTTAATGGATATTGTTTTTCTTGCAATATGTTTGGTCACAAAGCTGCTGATTGCTATAGGAGGAATATGAAACATGTAAGATGTTATGCATGTAAAAAGCTTAGACATACAACAAAGGAATTCAGAAACAAAGTAAGGGCACCATACCAAAAGGAGAAAACATCATCACACTTGAAGATATGGAAGAAGAAGGAAGTACAGTCCGAAAGATGTGGCACAACACAGTATACTTAGACACAACACAACACAGACATAACAGACTCATGGGGAGCTGAAAATGTAAAACTTTAGTGGCCTAAATCTCATACGCAAGTTTCATAAAGGGAATTCACATATATATGCGAGTTAGAGACTGCACAGTCACGTATATGTCAGGCTGAGGAAAAGCAGAAGGGACAGGCTCAGAAAAAGGGTCTGATATGATTTAGTCCATTATTTGCTCTATTTGATAATGGTTACAATCTGCTAATGATGTGTGGAAATGTCTTGATACTCATAGGATGTTTAGAAGTGTTTTTGATCCTAACTTGATGATGATGATGTCGTGATACTTCTTTCTCATATATGCATGATCAGATTTGATAGTAAACAAATGGCACAGGTTCATGGGGAGTTTATGTTTTGAATAATGCATTGTTGGCATTATGGTTAGTAGTCCTTGGTGATGATGCTTATATGGCTAAAGATATATCCTGCTATGATATGTTTATGAGTTATCTGAAATCTCATATGATTCTTGGGGTTACATAGTTGATGTTCAGATTAGATTTGTGGTTGATTCTATGATGATGCATATATGGTGTTTTCATGGTGATCTTCATAAGGATAAGGAGAAGTACAAAGCTTGAATACACATCTTGTTTACTTGATGATGAGTTACTCATATGCTATTATCATCATTTGCATATAATACAATTATGGTGCAGGTTTCCTATAATTCTTGGTGCTCATATGGATAAGGATTGTTGCTGTTGATGATATCAAGAAGTCTTGTCTTGAGCTCTAGATACATAGTGCTATATACAATATGCTGGATACATGGAGTTGCATTGTTGGAGATATGATGATGATGAAGTTCTTACCCATATGATGATAGGTTGATACTCACATATGTTGATTGATTATTATCAGACAGGGGATATTCCCGTGTAATGTTACATGGATGGTCATGCAGATCTTGATGATGAGATGACTATGGTGTTTTACACATATGATATAATGTGAATGATTCTATGATGATGTTCAAAAGGATGAGTTGATATGCAGACATACCTTGTTATAGGACATTTAGAGATTGTTGATCGAGAAGTGGTTGTACGCAAGTTTCATGAGGAGGATCCATGTATATATGCCTATTTCTGTGGATACAATCGCGTATATGATGATTAGAAGGAAATTAGTGGGCCAAACTTAGGATGATAAGATTTTGATATGGGCCTGACAGAGACCATCTGTAATAGGTGCAGAAGGAGAACATGATTGATGGTCCAGATGTTGTTGAGAGATGCTTATGGAGAAAATCATACATTGTGTATGATAGTTGCTGATGACTAACATGGTCTTATTTATATGTTTGGTCTCATGTAAATATCATATCAAGACTCATGATGTAATAGTGTGTCTCTATCTATTGTAGTCATTAGATGAAATCTCTTCTTATGTAATTTGTACCCCCACTATGCATAGGAAGGATGATGAAATATTTCAGTCATGTATCTCTTTTATTATCAAGGTCATGTAATGGCCTATGTTGGTTTCCCCACTATGCCTGGGATGGATGATGTTATACTCTTGTGTTATCATGTGTAAACCTTGATGTATCCCCACTTGGTTAGGTAGATGAGACAATTCCCACTTGGTTGGGAGATGGATGCATGTATGAGTCCTTAGTGATAGGAAGGTCATTTATGATAGAGTCATGTTCTTCTTGTAGAACTTCTTTTTGCATACTTTGCTTATAGTTAGCAGGAGCATGAAAAACACACTTCAGTAGAGCAAGACCTCAGCGTGTACTTAAAGGGAGCATGGTCAAATTGATACACCTTCGCATATACAAAGGGGGAGCTCATTCAGATATTTCAGCAGGTACTCGGGGGGGGGTGCGATTATGGACAGCGGAATGTTTATCAAGGAAAGAGAATATCTTGGTCCGCCCTTTGCCCTTGATGTCAAAGGGGGAGAGTGATTTGGTGTTGTTGCCATCAAGTCCAAAAGGGGAGATTGTTGGCATTATGATGCATGTGTTGTACTTGATGGCAACCCTCTCGTAGAAGAACAACTCACTTATATATAACTAGATGAATCTATAGAAGAGATATCAGATGTGATAGAATACATGGGATGTAGGACATCAAATGACAGTTCTTAGTATGACAAGTTAGCTTTGCCATCAAGTCCAAAGGGGGAGATTGTTGGCATTGTGATACAAGTGTTGTCCTTTATGGCAAGATGACAGATTATAGTGCAGCAAGTCAGTAGCAAAGAATTGATGATCAAACTACAAAGAATGAAGAAAGATGAGTATATACGCAGGTTCACTATATACCAAGTCGCGTACATAGGCAGGCTATACGCAGGTTCACTATGTGTGAAGTCGCGTATATATGCAGGTTTGCTATATACCAAGTAGGGTACACACGCAGGTCATACACGCAACTTCACTATATACAAAGGAGCGTATACACGCGGGATTGCAGATCAAAAGTCGCGTATGCGTATGCACACACTTTCATGCACGGAAAATCGCGTACATGTGGGAAAGCTTATTTTGGATCCGTGGTATTCAGACCTATGGTTTTGGTCCTCGGTATTGCATCTGAAGTGTTGAACCCAAGTATTGGGTCCATGGTATTGATTTGTTATGGTTTTGGATCATGGTATTGAGTAAGGCCTAAGAATATAAAAGGAGAAGAAGATCATTAGACAAGGGAATGGAGAAAGTCTTGAAAATCTGATGTAGTATGAGATCTAGTATGCAGGATATGGTTTATGATGCATTGCTTGATCTGAGCTAAGGAGGGATCTCACCGGTTGATGGAGAACAAGATCTAAGGACAAATCAGGATCTAATGGTTTGAAATGAACTATCTCTTTATGGTTGATTATGCTTATTCTAGATCTGTATAGTGACACATGTAATGTTATGAACTGGGTATAACTTAAGTCTGAAATAGTTGCAAGTCATGATTGAATATTAATAGATCTGTACACGGGTTGGCTTTGGCGAAAGTGCGTATGTACGCGGGTTTGATTCATCATAGTAGAGTATACATTATGAAGTATGATGTTTGAAGTTGTAGTTGGGTCTGATTGTTATTGCAGAGTTCTATTGTCTGTTCTGTGTTCTGGTGACTATGTTGTTGATAGGGTTTCAGTGTTTCAGTGATTCAAAAATTGATGATGCTAGTATTGATTGTTTTGCGCTTCAATGATATTGACGGGTCCAGCATGAAAATTGGATGAAACATGGCCTTTCAGATGATAGTGTTGTGCTTTAGGAGTATCCAGTCTGAAAATTTATGAAACGTGGTACCTGGAGGAAGAAAGAGAAGGTTGTAGCCTTCTGTAGGTTGACACCTACATACTAGTACATCAGCTAGTACAAGAGCAAAGGGGGTGATAGCTCCCTTCCAGTGGCAGCTGAAAACGAGTAAAGGTTGGAGAATTTCAGTAGGCTGGCACCTACGTACTAGTAAATGGATCAGCTAGTATAAGAGCTGAGGGGGTTTTAGCTCGCTTCCAGGAGAGTCTGGAGAACAAGAGAAGGTTGTAGCCTTCTGCAGGTAGAAGCTTGTGTATTGGTATAAGACTGCACTAGTACAGAAATATTGTAAAATGAAGTTTCTTATTAAAAGAAGATAGAGATGACTTGCAGTAGGTGGTTTGCACCCGCATTTGGTTTCCACCTTATATCATGGTGTTCATGTGTGCTTCTTGTGTGTGATGATCTGTTTTGTTTTACTACACCTGCTTACTATTCATATGGTTAATGAAGTTCTGATGCACTTACTAAAGATCAAGATTTAATGGATTAACTGAATCATAAGTATTCTAGATATACGTTAGTTACATTAGGCACAGTTGTGTATACACGCGGGTTCTATTGACTGAAGTAGCGTATATGTATCTAAGTATGGAAATGAAAAAGTTTTATTGATTTGATAATACTGATTCACCCCCCTTCTCAGTATTTTTTCCAACAAAGAGGAGCCCTATAAAAATGTACAACTAGTTAACCTAGAGGTTAATTTCCTCTAAGTGCAAAAAAAATCAAGTCTACTAATTTCTCAAAAGGAGATGAAAGGATTTGCAATTGCCAAACTAGTGATAAAGATTCCTCAATAAATAAATGATGCCTTTAAGAAAAGGAACAAGAGAAACTTACTCAAATAAGAAAATGGATTTGGAATTGCAATAGAGAAAGATAAAAACTATAAGAAAATGGAATGCTCAAAATGAGTTAAAAGAGTTCACAAGACTCATCTAAGTATTTTGCATGTGAAGTTTAGAGCATATGAACTACAATGCATGGAATGAAAGAAAAAAGGGAATGAAAATGAAAGTAATTAGTTTCCATTTAATCTACTTAGCGTTAAGTGACAAAAACAAACCACTCAATCAATCACATGGAGACCTTCCACAAATGAGGAAGAGTGGGATGCCAAGGGGAAACAGTCACCAAGCTCCGAAGAACAAGTGCCTCTATATTATATTGGTTCCCACTTATGAAATGAGGGATGGAAAGGAAGTGGTTTCCTTTGGAGGAAGTTTACAAATGATCCCTCAAAAGGGAGAGATACCTCCTTCCAAAAGTTAGAAGTGATTAAAAAATAAAACTAGCTGTTAATTAGAAATAGTTACAGAATTTGGTTTGATCTTTCACTTAATGATAAGATCAAAAAACAACAAATCTTAAGACTCCCTTTATGCATGAGAAGAGAAGTCTAAATGAGTTACAAAATAGGGAATCCATGAAGAATCCTTGGAATTTAGAACCACTCTAGAAGGTACAATCAAAGGGTCTAATAGTTAAATAGTTTTCTTGTCCTTGTTTTCCAAATCCACAAATGTTATTTCCCTTTCAAAAGTTGCCCCAAAATCATCTCAAAATGAAGTTTTAGGTCTTCTAGTACAACTGCTAGATATCAATCCAAAAAAGGGAAAATCTGGCCACTCAAATGCAATGTAAATAAGCTTTCTTAGGTAGAGGAAATCTGCTAAGAAGCAAGTTCCTTGCAATCCAATATCAATCCAAAAGAGGAGAGACAAATCAGCTTTAGGAGACACTTTATACTTGCAAAAAATATTAGCAAAAGGAAATGTGAAAGAGGCCAAGCTTACTTGGGCATCCACTAGATTGGTGATCAAACTCAATTAGAAAAAATTAACCAATTAACTATACTAAAACTTGAATAAAACTCTACCCTATGGCAGCCAAGAAATGCTGGGTTAAACCAAATCTTCTTGGCTGATTTGTGGCCTTTAGGTCAGCCACTAAATAACATTCAAATAGCTTAAATTTTCAATGAATCCATAAATAAGGTAACCAAGAGAAAAAAATTAAAATTCTGATGGAAGAATTTTTTAGATTCAATGTCCTCCTTTTGGATGTCTTTGGCTGCCCCTAATGATGGCAAGATCATCACTTCATTAGCTCTTGAAGGTTGGTTGATATGACCAACAATTTCCCCAAAACTTCAATCTTTCAAAAGTACCCTGTGCTTCACTTAAGATACTTGCATCCAACAATTAATAAACTCAAGGAATAGATTTGCAAAAGAGAAAAAAATAACTTGTGTTATTCATAAACACACAATGAAATCTATTCAAATTTGCACAACTATTAGAGGATAGTCAAATACTTGTCTACCTCTTCCTAAGCAATATTGCCCCTATTTGGACCTTGATCAAAGAAAAGAAATGCAACAAAACCAATTCAAAAAAACAAAAATATACCTTGCATCAAGAAAACATCACCAACATCATGCCAAGATAAAACCTTCAAAGACTTCTTTATTATCATGTGCAATAATAAAATCACAACATATACCCAAGCATTAGCTTCCCAACCATGAGAGAATGAGAGGTCTGTGGGTTTATTTATGCATTTTGGGAGAAAATCCCAATGAAGAAGTGATACAACAAGTGGCATAGCAGTGGAAATCCTAATGAGGGTTGAATTCTCCATGTGGCACAAGGGCTTCCCAAGTGTGAAGTCAAACTGTTGCAGCATCTCCTCTGCTGGTAGCGTATTATTCTTGAGATATGTGCATTGGTGTAGATTCTAGCCACATATGATATGAGTGTAGAGAATGGGAGAAAAACTCGCTCAAAACCTGTGCTTAACTACTAAATGACATATGTGCAGGCCTGTGCGTGGAGGACCTTGGCTGGCCTGTGTCGGCTGTAATAGATGGCCGCTAGCTATGTGGTAACACATGGCTGAATGGGGGGAGTTAACTCCCATTTTTATTGCCCTTTGACTACCAACACTCAACTTGATGGACTCAACCCTCTTTCTAACTGAAGATGGACCACATTTGGTGGGATTTGGTCACCCCAAACTATTGTAGCAAGCACAAATTCACCCCTCCACTTGGCACTAAGATTTGGCCCTCTTATGTGCCTATCCAAGTCATCATTAACTTAGTCTTTGAATTCACTTTGTTTTTCAACATCATTTCCACTTAGTGACATATTTATTTTTTCCACCATTTATTAATTTTTTCAGTTTTTGTCACCACTTTATACCACTAAAATAGGAAAAATGGATTTTGAGGGGCCAGGAGTTATCTTTTGACCCTCAAAGTGGACTGTAGAAGAATATTGGGGTGGAAAGCATATTTTTTAAGTACTTATAAGCCCTTGGGCCCCAACATCTCATAGGCTCATTTATTTAAAGAAAAAATTGAACAATTTAATTAACAATCCCATTCTGCGAGAACTTTTAATAAATTAAAAAATCCTATCAAAACCTAATCAAATTTCATGACACTTTAGATATGTCCTAGTATGGTAATATACATCGACTATAGGCATTAGGATGGACCCAGGGGTCAATCATCAAAGTCTCCACTCCAGCTTTGGAGGTAGGTGATTGAAAAAACTCAGTTAATTATTCATTGTTGAAAAGCAAGAATAACTAGCAAGGTGAAAAAACACTCTAGAGTGTACTCACTCGATGATCGAGTCCCGTGTTGTCTAGGCCTTTTATAAAAGGTCATCATACTAGTGACATTTAATACAATTCCCCACAGGGTTGTGAAATTTGAGGGAGAAGAATAAAGAGGAGAGAAAAATGATCAACAGGTGCCTATTGATTCCTGGTCTTTTGAAAAAAAATATGATGGGTACCCTGTACATTAGGCCATGGGGTCCTCAGGTTCTGCCTAGTGCAACCTAGTAGATAACACTCTTCAAGGTTTATCTTATCACCACAAGGGAGGCTTCCTTGAACAAGACTCTTGTTATATATCCCAATGGCGATAACCTTAAAAGGAAGTAAAGTTTCTGTGTATCTTATACTACCTATAAAGGCCTATAAAGGCAAAACCTGACTCTATCAATTGCTACAAATTGTTCAAAAAGACATCTGCCAGGTGATTTTATTACATCATCTCTTCATACATTCAACAATATATCTCATAGGAAAACTACTTGGAAACCTAAGTGACAAAACCAAGACTTTCTTATGTTGTAATTCCAAGTGATAAGGTACAATCTATTCAGATGTGAAATGCATGTAATAAGTTAACAAACATACTATCTAAGTTTCAGCTTGAAATTACAACATTTCAGAACCAACACTTGAATGCATTCATGCATTTATTTTCTTGAATCTGAAAGAGTAATCATTCAAACTATCCATAGATTACAACTGTTATGAAAAGACCCTGATCCTAATGGGTTGAAGCATGAAACAGAGAAGTAATTCTAAGTGACTATTATTTACATATTTTACAATCAGTGAATGACTAAAAGTTGACGAAGACCATTAATGATAACAACCACACTTCATCTGAATTAAAGAAAAAGTATTGCAGGTCTCTCAAGTATTTCCACACATACTATGGAATTGCCACTTTTGGTTATGAACGAGAAAAATAAACAGTATGTCAAATATTGATATGAAAACCCAGATTTGCATTTTCTTTGTTGAAGTGGGCATAAACTGTGAAGAATAACTTATGCACACCATTTTATCAGCCATTTAGAATGCAGTTCTACTAATTTGTTCATGCCCAAGATAATAAGACATTTCAGTGCTAAAACTCACATAACATGGTTATAATGCACATAAGAACAGCTAGAATATATTGCCAAGAATTACAAACTGTTTATTTCTCACAAACACACACGTGAAGCTTTCATTCAAGAAAATCAATACAAAATACTACACAAGCATGAGTTTATTTTCAAAAAATTTGGAAACAAACTTTGCACAACAGTAATATATCTGTTATAGCAGCCCAAAGAAATGTTGTGTATGTGTTGTTTTAAATGTGCAACAAGAGAGGCATCCTCCTAGCAAACCTGTGATTCAATATATCCACTAATTTCAAGCAACCCAACATGTTTGCACCTCAGAAATATAGACCACTATCCCTTTTTTAAAGGATATGGAAAGCTGGAAATTGTCCTTGGTAGCAGAAAGCCCTTTAAATATCGAAATTGAACGAAGATTCACTACCTCTTAAACTTAGAGGGAATTTTCCTTAGCAATACAAAGCCCTTTAAATATCCACATTGAACCAAGCCTCATAGCCTGTTAAACATAGAATGGAAATCACAGATTTATGGCTAAAAAATAAAAACATACCAGTGCCTTATTCTAGCTTGGCATCCTGAACAGAGGCATTTTTAAGTGTCTTGGATCATTCGAAGCAAGCCCACAATTAAATCTTGAATGCAGTAACAATGCCCAGGACTGTGAGATCAAGAAGAAGGCTTTGAAGTAGCCTCCAGTGATCATGAAAGACAAAGGTATGTAGTCCTTAAGTTGGGGAAGAGGCAACCAAAAATGAGAGGATAGGTTGCTTTGGTGATAGTGGTGACTATTCTAGTAGTTCTTGCTTGGGTTACACCTTGTGGATTACAGATTTTTTCATTAAATTGAAAGAAATAACTACCTTCATATTTCGCAAATTACTAATCTGCTGAAGTGTCGTGTTATGTTTTCTATGTTTCCAGAAGATCAATATGCATTCATTGTTGTATTTTAGAATCTAGATAAGCCATATAGAAACATGTTGAAGGGCAGTTATTTCGTCCCAATTCTTTTATGGAATCGTTTCAGTCAGTGCCAAGGATTAGAAACAAACAGAAACAAAATGATACTCTATGCCTTTTACTTTTACTCATGAAACCCCAGTTTGCTTCAAGAGTTGTTCATGCCTCATTTGGAGATGCTAAAATTGAAGTTTAATTGAATGTCTCTCTAGGAGGTAAGCCCCTGCGAGAGAGAGATTTTGAAGCAAAGACATGCTTTTATTACTATCATCCAAATCATAGTGAGAAATTTCAGAATTAGGAAAATCAATCAAGTTTAAGAAGTTTTATATATTTGGATACAATAAGGCTCAATAAGTTACGCCTATCCTTGGTTGTTATTTACTTCTACCTCCTAATTCTTCCCCTCTGCCCCTATAGAAGACGTTAGGTCTTGACAATAGAAACTTATTTTTAATATTACATTGGGAAAAAAAGACATCGAATCATAGTATTGATTACCAGCTCAGTGAAGGTGTTGAAGTGGCCACCTTCTATTTATATAAACATGTTTGGATTTAATAAGAAGAGGAAAGTTGCAAATGAAGGATCATGCTTGCCAATTACTATCAACTGTTAATGGCAGTCTAGATTGTAAATGTCTTTTAGTCATCTTTCCTAACAAAGTTCTAGATATTTAATTCCTTTCTTAATTTGAGCAAATGTTTAACTTTATTCTGTGCAGGAATGAATTTTAACGAAAATAAATCAACTCTACAACAAGGCGAGGGAGAATATCCTTCAAATGCAATTGCTGGTAGATGTTTAGGAACTTCTGTGAGTGCACCAAGGCAATCATTTTTTGTGGAAAGTGGAAGTGGTGTATCAAGAGATAGTGATGTAGCAATTGCAACACCTTCCAAAAAAAATGATATGGCAAGGATACAACGTTTAGATATTCATCAATAGGACTTAGATTATTCAGATACTGCAGGGTGAGTCTCATTCATTACTCTATGTTGCTGGCTTCTTATGGTTGTGTATTTGTCATGTTTGAGATAGAGCATCACTGATTGGTTGTACCTTTGCACTTGAACAACACAAAGAAGAGAAAAAGAGTTCCTAGAGTCAATGGTGGGGAGAAGGGTGAGAGGGGACTCTGACAGTTCAGCATGAAAGGTGTATCCTCACAATTCACCTATTCTCTTTCTTTTTCTGACTGAAATTTTCTTTTAGTACATGTTGATGGATAGAGGTATTTTTTGTTGTTGGAGGTAATGGAATTGATATAAATCAATAGTAGATTCGTATATGTTTGTTCTCGTAATGGCAGTCATGGGGCACAAAGGGAGGTCAAACACAAGCTAGGTGTTGACCTCTCCAACCATGGAGAGAATGTGGGTAACTAATATGTGAGAGTTCTGTTTAATCCCTGTGGTTGTCTAGCTAAAAAAAACCTTGATCCACTGGCAAATAATGTTTATGTTTGTTATACATGGTGTCCTTAGGGCATGCTTGTAATTATATTTGTATTACACATTGGCCTTGGGGGTTTGTTTCACTTACTATTGATTGCTTAATTATGTCCAGTTAGTCAAAAGGTTGAGAGCAAGTGTCATACCACATATAATGAGGTAAGAACATGACCATAGAGACTACTTATTATTTAGTAATTGTTCCTTGTTTATTTGTTAAGTATGACTCCCATTTTTTTCTCATCATATTATCTTAATTAAATATTGAAATTCTAACATGTAGCATTTTTGAGAAAGCAATGTTGAACGCATCTGTGAATTTTTTTACCATTGCATATAAAATTATAAAGTGTAGTAATGGTTGACACATAGTACAATCAATGGGAATTGTTACATCCCCAGATCTCTGGAATCGATCAATATGACTGAATCAATGGTGTATGGCTAGGTAAGTAAAATGAATACTGGCTCAAGTGAAAGTTCTGGAAATGATATGCTGAGAATGCCCCCCTAGGTACATGCTCCAACAGGCAGTAGGAATGGATCCAATGAACCAGTGGCATGCAGAAAGTGTTAAATGGGACTCATCTCTTAGAGGAATAGTGAACATGGATCCTCAAGGGAAAAAAGGCTCTTGAACATGAAAATTTTTGCAGTCAAAGGTGGTTAGGACATGCTCACAAAATAGTACTATGAATGCGAGAGAGGTATTAAATTTATTCAATCTATTTGGACTTGAAAGAAATATCTAATCTATGAAAACTGTGGATCCTTGCAAGAAGTTCAATTTGTTAGTATTGTGCGTCATTTTATCTCAATTGAAAACACTTCATGCTTAGATTGTTGATATCCTATGCTTGATTTGTTTGTAGCCCTTCTGTAGTAAGTAATTGTTTCTTTTGCAGGACATTTTGAATTCAAATTTACAAACGAATTTAAGAGAAAAACTGGGAGGAGGAGATCCTAAAGGCTTTTCTATAGGTTATGCTTCTGCAAACTCATCTATATCTAACAGTGCCACAAACATGTCTAAGTGTCTTGTTCAAAAAAACCAACATCTTTATCAAGGTAAGGTTTTGGTTCAAGTTTTTTTATTATGTAATTTATCTATTTGTTGGTTCACCAACTTTTACTAGCTTTTTATATTATAATTTACTGAGATGTTCAGATCCTGCTTATAAATTGTTTATGTCGAGCCAAAATGTTCTTGACCTTCTAAGAAAGTTAGATAATCCAATAGAAAGTGACGCATTAAAGCACACTATATTAGGAACTTCAATATCGCTAGCTATAGTTTTCCCACAACATGCAACAAGTTACCCCTAGTCTTATCTCACCATACCTCTACTAGGATAGATTCTATTGGCCTGCAATTGGTGGCTCAACTTTCATGGTATGCTAGTAAGCAAGCAAGTTTACCCTAAAGCTGTGGATCCATAAGGCAATCCTTCATCAATTAATCAATGTAGCTAGCTATAGTTTTCCCACAACATGCAACAAGCTACCCCTAGTCTTATCTCACCATACACTTGGTAGGAGATTCTATTGGCCTTCAACTCGTGGCTCAAATTTCATGGCATTCTAGTAAGCAAGCAAGTTCTCCCTAAAGTTGTGGATCCATAAGGCAATACTTCATTAATTAATCAATTTTAAATAAATATTTTTTAACAATTTATTCAACACATTAGCAAACCATGTTTCTCCACACATTATTGTAATAATACTACAAGAACAAAATCAAAGTGAGAGATTTCGTTGCTCTCCAAGAGTGTTGAGGTTTGATATAAATCATTGATCATTTTACAAACCATGGATGTAGTACTATTTCTGTAGGACGAGATATCAATTATAATTTCATTTGATAAAGAAACAATAAGTGACTTAGAAACCACAAATAAATAAGTACTTCCTGCAATTTATGGAAATTGTCAGCCAAATATAAACATGAATTACAACATGCTTGGTTTTCTATCATTCAGTGCATCACTTTTTTGCAGAACTAAGGGTTGGTCTTCAATAGGTTCAGCAAAATAACTCCTAATCACCCAGTATTGGACCATGAATATTTGGTGCAAACTACTCAAGACACAGTGGAGAGTAGATAAGAAAGCCTGCCCTAGTGAGTTCATTCTCCCCACCAACTATAGAGGCTCAAGTTCCCCATGCATGTGAATCAGCAACGACTGAATCAGATTGCAACCCATAACACCATTGGTGGGCTATTGACCCCCCATCCAATACCAATGGTGTCAATAGCCCATTGTTGTTGTTGGGTTATAAACAACAATAGAATTTTACCAATTAGATATTGGATTTTTAACAAATTTCTAAATGTTTTTTATATAATTACAAAAGATAAACAATAGATTTTTACATAATTACATAATACAAACAACAATAGATTTTTACCAATTAGATAATTGGTAAAAATCTGTTGTTTGTATGATGTAATTATGTAAAAATATGTTGTTGTTTATGTTTTGTAATTAGATAAAAAAAAACATTTAAAAGTTTGGTAAATCTAATTTCTAATTGGTAAAAATCTGTTGTTGTTTATATTATGTAAGTATGTAAAAATCCGATGTTGTTTATATTTTGTAATTACGTAAAAAGGTTAATGTTTTTCTAGGAAAAAACATGAAGGGGGCGAAACAATGGCATGAGGTCCTTTATAAACATTACAGCATAAGAGCTGAACCATTTTATCACGTAGGACTAGAGAATTCGATTCCAAGAAAGGAAGAAATTGTCAAAACGGAAATTGTCACTTGCATTTTTAACTAAGTTGTCTACAAATTCTGTTCTAGAGAGCCATTTTGAGATTATTCACCTACAATCCTTTGCTTTGATAGGGAGAACATCATTTCCTATTAATCTCTTCTACTTTGGGGATATAGCAAGTGGATAAGGAGGTTCAAGTGGATCGAAAAAGGTAAGCTTACTTTGTTTTCATAGAATAATTACATAATATAATATGTTTTATTTTTTGTTTTAGGTTTGAAGTTAGAATTATAATTTTATCATTATACTTTGTGGTAAATCATTGAAACTTGGACAGGGAAAGAATATGATAATAGAGTCCTTGCTTGAATATGTTTTTGGGACAAAAGGATTTAAAAAACTTCATGCTTTGGATGTTGAATCCCTAATCCATTTTCTTAAGACAAAATCCCCTGAAGCTAATCAACTAGGTCGAAGTAATCAACAAGCTTTACTAGAATCAATAAATTCCCCATCCTCTCTTGGATCAAGGAAAAAATCGAAAAAAAGTGTCATTAACATTAAACACCAAAAATGAAGAACATTGTGTTGAGACATCTTGTGTGATGGCAACTCCCGGGACCGCAAATTCTTGTTCATCCTCAGCATATGCATCATCTATTGGTAGTTTAGGTACCAAGATAGAGTATGACCCTGTTTCAGGGGAGATAAGAAGGACAGATGCAGGAAAACAATTCTTAAATAGGCTAAAGGACTCATGCCTTCAACGATTTAGAGATCATCTTCACCTCACATTCTCTAAGATTCCACTTCACCTAAAAAGATGGTGGTACAAGACATATAGAATGAATTTGGTACTGGTTGGTTGTGTAAGAAGATAAAATTGCAAATGTTTCTCAACTGTAAGAGGTTTCGTTGCAACCAAACAAGAATAATAAAAAAAATGCCTCAAGAACAAAGACTGAAACAAAGACCATTTGACATACCTTTTAAAGTATGGAAAGAACATGTAAAATCATATGACAAGTTGGATGCACAAAGAAAGGTCGACGATGAAAGCATTCATGTATTGAATTTTTCATTAAACATTACTTAGAATGTATTAATACTTATAAGTATCTTAGACGTGTATTTGTGTGAAAATAAATTGAATTGGTTTATGTTTAAGGACAAGGCATCCAAGGCGAGGTTAACCAAGACAAAAGTCACTCATCATAGTGGCCAGGAAGGTTCAAAAGCACTGATAACTACCCTTGTAAGTATATTAAACGTGCGATATTTTTTTAATAAAATTTGTACTAGAAGAAAGTCAGTGTTATCTAATTTCTCCCTATTTATTGATTGACAGGAACTAGAATATGGAAGACCTCCAAATAATTTGGAAAAGGAGGTGTTTCAGCAAAAGAGATGGATTGAATTTGTTGTTTGGATGGACTCTATGGTTTGTAATCTTAGTTGGATTTCCAATAAACTTCTGAACCATATTTTCATTTTATTTTTTAGTACTATTAGATATTATAGCTTACCTCATTTTATGGTTAGCAATGTATAACAAAAACATGCGTTGTGTTATGTAGTTAATACTAACATGTAATATTGATTGTTTTTGCTAGAATTCTATAGGTAATGATTGCCAAGACGATGATCATGATGATGATCCAAACTATGCTCAACATATATTAGGAGATGATGAATATGAGTATGATGGTGGTGAAGGAGGAGATGATGATGATAGTTGTGGTTTTGGTGATGATTTGGATGAGACTAATGAGGATGGTCAAGATGATCGTGAGGATGATCTTGGTGGTGGTAGCTAGGCATGTACATGCATTGTTTTTTATGAAGAAATTATTGTGTAGAATGACATTGTTATCTTTCGACGGGTGTTGTGAATTTACCTTATACCAATGAAATATTTTGATTTGGAATTCATACGATGAGTTTGATTTTATTAAAGATGATGATGATATTATAATTATTATATTTTCATTTGATTTATATATTGGAAAGTATCATCATTATTTTGATAGAGAATTATAATATAGGGTGATATTACCATCTTTGGATGTGTGTTGTTAATTTATTGTAGAATAATGATATTCATGAAATATTTTGATTTGTTAATCATATTTGAATTTTAGTTGTTTTGATTAAAAGTAATATTGATCTTATTAGTATTATGTTGCTATTTTATACATATGTGTTGAAAATTGTCAATGAATCATTGTATATGATGACATTGTTATTTTTTTGGATGGATGTTGTTGTCAATTTCCCTTAAATTTCTTTACAAATGATTTTGAATTCTGATATCTTCTTTAATGATATGTAGAAACTATGATATATTTGACTATGCAATTACAATTAGTAAAATGAATCTAAAAAGGGGGTCATATATGTAAAGAAAAATATATTCTACATAAGAAGTCAAATGCAGATGTAACCATGGATGCAAAATTGAAAGTAAAATTGGATGTTAAACTAGGAATTAATACAAAATGCAAACAATGACATACAAAATGCTTTAAACTAGAAGTGAAAAATTGTGCAGTAGTTAACACAATGAAGGGAACAAAACATGGCATACAAAAGGATATCAAATTCGGCAAAAACAAGGACACATAAATGGACACCAAATTAGATACAAAAAAAGATAGACAACTATATGTAAAATAATATGCAAAGTTGAGTGCTAACAAGAAGAAAAAAATGTTACAAATTAAGATGCCAAATGATGATGCAAATAATGGTGTAAATTTGGGATGCAAACTTGGGTGCAAAAAAGGAAAAAAAAAAGATGCAAGAAAAGACATAAACAAGATGCAAAATGGGGCTGAAAAATGGTGAAACCAAGGATGCCATATTGGATGTAAAAAATGATGCATAATCAGATGCAAATTTAGGCTCAAACTTAGACACAAAATTATATGCAAATGTGGACACAAAGTGAGGTAGAAAAGTATGAAAATTTGGATGGTGAAAATGATGTAAAACTAGACACCAAAAAAATGAAAAATTGGATGAAAATGTGGGAGTAAATAATGGTGCAACATTGGACACATAAGTAGACACAAAAAATGGTGCAAAAATAGGCATAAAAATAGCTCAAAATTGCATGCAAAACTTGGTGTAAAAACAAGTACAAAAGTAGATGTAAAAAATGGCTCTAAATTGAATGTACCATTAGACACAAAACAAGATGCAAAGGTCAACACAACACATGACTCAACATAAGATGCAAATATAAATGCAAATTTAGATGCTCAAAATGATGTAACATTGGATGCAAAAAATGGTGTTAAAAACGATGCAAAATTGGATGCAACAAATGACGCAAAATATGGTCCAAAATGGGATGGGAAAAATGGAGACAAATCAAACGTAAAAGTGGACGTAAAAATGGTCCAAAAAAAGATGCAAAAATGGGCACAAAAATGGATGCAAAAGTTGGTGCTAAATCAAATTCAACACATGGCACAAAGATAGGCACCAAAGCTTTTGCAAAAATAAGTACAAAATTAGAAGCAAAAACTAGTGTAAGACTACATGCAAAACCTGGCGTAAGAGTATATGCAAAAACTGACACAAAATGGATGCAGAAAAGATGTTAAATTGGATGTAAAATATGATGTAAACTTGATGAAAATGATGGCGAAAAAATGGAAGCAAAGAATGGCACAAAATAGGAAGCAAAAGACAATGAAAAATAGATGCAAAATATGACACAAAACTAGAAGCAAAACATGTCATAAAATAAGATGCAAATCTTGGTTCAAAATTTGACACAAAAAATGATGCATAGTTTGGTGTAAAAAAAGATGCAAAATCTAGCGTGAAAAAGGATTCAAAATCAGGTGCAAAAAAGGGTGCTTTCAAAATTGTACAATAGAGCCAGATTTAGCACCAGGTTGCTCATCACAATTAGAAAAAAAATGCACTAAAATCTGGCGCTAAATCTGGTGCAAATTGTTGGTTCTGTTGTAGTGTAGCCATATAGGTATTGCATGTTTGGCATGTAAGTATGTAAGTAAATGATTGTTATATGCATTAGGTTTATATACATTAGGATTATATGCATTAGGATTATGTATGTCATTGCCTGATAGGATGATGATTGTTTTATGCTAATGATTATGTATGTATGTATGTATGTTGTCACTGTCTGACAGGGTTGTAAGGGATCATTCTTGTGGACGAATGATTTCTTATGCAGGTGAATAGTATGAAGAGATTCCCAGTTCATGAGGAATCAAGTGGGAAGAGTAGTCATAACAAATATACGAGGTGAATATCATGTGGATATGAATTGATATTGTATACTTGTATTATGCATATGTTTATGACATGTAATGTTGAAGGACACATCAGTGAAATGAAAGCAGTGTGGTTTGTGACATGCTGGGATAAGAATATATAAGACATTAGGAGCAAGGTTTCTTGGTAGAGATAGTGTGCTTCTGGATGTGAGGTATCATTGTTGTGCATATGTTGTACATGTTGCATCTATGATATTGTGTGCATGCGATGTCGTGTATACACAGTTTGTGTATATGTTGTTTATGGAATGTTATGTACAACATGGTACATATAGCATTGTGGGAATATTTCATATGAGATATTGGGTATAGATGATGATATGTGCATGACAGATATGCGGTGTTTTGTGCATATGTTCATGTCCACATATTAGATATGTAGTGTTGTGTACAGATGATGCTATGTACATGTTGGATATGTAGTGTTATGTACATATGGTGTTATGCATATATGGTGTTTTGTGCATTATTGTACAAGTGGTGTTGTTAGCATGTCGTGCCGTGTACATGTTGTTCATGTGGTGTTATGTGCATGTGGTGTTGTGTACATGACGTGCATGTGATGCTATGTACATGTGGTGTCATGCACATGTCATGCATTTGATGTTGTGTACATTGGTATTGTGTACACGTTGTACAGAGGTGCAATGTACATGTGGCATTGTGTACACATTGTGCAGGTGGTGCCGTGTACATGTGATGTTGTGCACACGTTGTGCAGGTGGTTGCAATGTACTTGTGGTACTGTGTACAGGTGGTACATATTGTAATTGTGTATATGCATGTATTGCATGGTGTTGTATGATGTGTGTAGTTGTATCTGTGTGATGCGCACTATGTGTATGTGCACATAGTTGAGGAGAAGGCATTGTGTGTTTGTATGGTGTGGAAATTGATCAAGAGTGTGTACAGAATAAAGACAAAGGTAGAAGCTAAATATTGATGAAAGGATAAGTATCAACATTTTATTTCAATTTTATTATGCATGTGACTTATGACTATGGTATATGATAATTATATATGACCTACGATTCTAGTTTATGATGGTTACATGTGATTTATGATTTTGATGGTTATGTTTTGAGCTAGCTTGATGTGATATTTTTATATGTGTTTCTTTGGTCAAATATGCTAGTCTGACTTGTTATGATAGGAAGCGAACAAGATTGCAAATGTAACTTATTGAAAAACTACCAATGAGGTATGATTTGTTATTATTTCAATTTATTTGAATCTAATTGAAATTATGTGCCTGGAACAAGAATGCATGAACATGCCCGGTTGGGTGGTTGAAATCGATTGCAAGAATCAGCAACAACAATAAAACAAATTGTAACATGTAGCAATACGCTGGTAAAACACTTCAGAGCAGGGCCATTGTGGGACATTGGTACCCAGTAGTGTCCATCGATTTCCTGGAGCATGCTATGATCTTTATGATTGTTTTTAGGCATGTATATGCCTTGGTTTTGTATCTTTCGATGCGAGGAAGCCTTGCGAAGGTATGGATCACCCAGGATAGGGGATTTCGGGGAACTTGGAAGGTGAGTGACTGTAGAGAAGGGGGTGACCATATTTCCCAAGGAACTATGTAGTAGAGAAGGGAAGGTCATGAATACATTTGTTTTGGTCATTAACATTGATAGATGGAATTAGATGCACATTGGGAGTGTACCCTAGAACAATGAGTTAGTAATTGTTCACTGAGAGGATAAGTGGCAGGGGATTATAACATTGGAAATTGGATACAAATTTGAATGTGGCACTAGAATTTGGACTTCGTGGGAAGGAGGTGAATCTTGCTACTACTTTGAGGGTGAAGGTTTGAGCATCTCGACTCTCTTGTTGATTGATACAAGCATCGTATCCTTTTATTTGCTGGTTTAGAAAATGTGCATATGTGTATATGTGAATATTGTAAATACTGTAATGAGCTATGTTATCAAGCTCCAATATCTAGTATGATTGTTATTTGGTCATGTTGTCATGATGTTTTTCTTTTGAGAAGGTTCTCCATTGTACATATTGCAATGAGCTAAGTTATAAAGCTGCATGGGAAGTATGTTTTCTTTTCAGTATTTTTGTTAAGGTCTTAGCGTGGTTTAACAACAAGGATGGTGTTCCCTAAAGGGGAGGGTTCTGTAACAACCTTGGTGAAAATTTCATGTAATAAAAGTTAATAAAGGAAAAATAAGACCACGGGTAAGGGACACATATTCCAAGCTGAATGTTGGGAAACGATATCTGAGTGATAATCACTCGATGTGTGCTTTGGCTAAGGAAAATTGGCATAGGCTAAGGCAAAGGCATTAAAAGGAAAAATGAAAATTTTGGCACATTTATTTATGAAAATAAAGGAAATTGGGAGAAAAGTAAGGTGAAAGGTCACAGGTTGCATGTGAGGAGGAAATTGCAGGAAAATAATGGAAAAGAAGAAATTAGAGGCCTCATTGATGAAAAGGATTTCGAGGATCAGTTGGTATTTTTCTTAGTGTTAAGCTCTTGGTTAGTTCAAGTTTGGAGCTCTCTCATTATTCCCTCTCTCTCTCACACTCTTGGTCACTTAGAGTTTTATTGGAGCACTCTAAGGAAGGAAAAGTGAGCAAAGGGAAAGGAAGGAAAGCAAGGATCAAGGAAAGAAAAGCAGGATCAAGCATCTTTAGTAGTTTACTTGCAGGTAACCTTTTGCATGTGTGATTTCCTAGCTAGTTTGGACATGCATGTCTTTGCATGTTGGTGTATGGTTACTCTTTTTATCGACAACATGGTTTGTTGGGTTATGACAATCATTTTTAGACTAGGTTTACCTTTTTTTGGATGCTATGGTATGTTGGGATTCTTATTTTTGTGTTTTAGCTTTGGTTTGCTAGATGGATTTTGGAATCTAGGGTGGAGGTGGTCTCAAGGTTCACTCCCAAAGGCTCAGGAATCCATTGACTAGTTCTGGCAGGATACATGACAAATCCTGAGGGAGATGTCTCTGTTTATGGCCTAGTGATCCGGGTTTGGATTGTGATAAAGCTTGAGAAACAAGGAGATGAAAAATTCCTCAAGGATAGTGATGGATTTTGGATGGCATTCCAAATTCGGTTCGGTTATGATCGAAGCACCGGTTTTGGTGTGATCATAGTTTGATGAGGGTCGGGGTGGTTTAACCTATGGATTCCCTTGGTTTTTCTTAGATTGGTTGTTCTATGAGACCCCACATTCATGCTTGGAATATGGCATGGGGGTGACTAGCTGAAAGAGAGATTTGGTTCAACCATGTTTATGATCAAGTTCTTCATGGAAGTCCCAAACTTGGTTGGATTTTCCTATGATTAATGAAAGCTAAGTTCTCTTACTTTTGCATTGATTTATATGAGTATATAATTGTTGTCATATCTCTGAGATTTATATGTTTTTATGCTCGTTATAAGCATGGTTGAATGACTAGTTTATGTCATAGTTATTTCATATATTTACTTGCAACTATTAAATGGATGGATGAAAGACCTAATTGATGATGTCGTAGTTCAATGGATAAGGAGGTGATCCTTCTGGTTATTTTTTGTAAGTTATTTCATTCGTTTATGCTATGCCTTATATCCTAGACCTATAGGTTGCATTGATGCTAAGTTTTTTACAGAATTTCAGTATTGGTTGGGGATGATCAAGATTAGTCCTGAGTGTGATTTTTTATTTATCATCATTTTTATCATGTTTTTAATGAATTCTAGAAGTTACAACAAGTTCTAGGTAGAGGCCAGGATTCTAGGCTAGAAAAATGTCGTAAATCCTAAGGTCACTGCCATAGAAGTAGCAATTTGGGTCCATAGTCACTGGCAGGTAGGCCTATGAGAGCGACTTTGGGTTTTTGGTTGCTCTGTTGCCCATAGTATGAGAGTGACTATTGCCTAAGAGTTATAAAATAGTAGTGGGACCCAAGGACAGGTTGTCTGAGTGGCTGAATTCTCTTTTGAGGGTGTTGTTGATGATGTTGGATGACTATATGTGACGTTCCATCGATTTTGTTTCCTTAAGGTGACATAGGAGGTCGAATCTGATCATAGTATTAGCTCTCCTCATCTTTATCTATGTTGACATGGTTATTTTGGGTAGACCTCGGAGGGGGTGTTACAAGCAATAAGACCATACCTAAATATCAGGTTTGGGAATCTCTTGTAATGTAATACCTCATATAACAACTATGTATCTAATCTAAGACATGTAAACAATAGTTTTAAATTAAATTATTTTCCAATAAAATGTTAAGAAGATTATAATTATCTTTAAACTCAAACTAGCTATATTTATAACTATTTGTAAGAATATTACCCACATATTCACTAAAGATTAAATAGCCATCGTTGATTTACCCTAACATGACAAATTAATTAACATTATGGAACATATATCTAATTATTAGTAATAATATTATCCACATATTCCCTAAATGTTAAATAATCATCGTTGACTTACCCTAATCTAGCAAATTAGTTAACATTGTGGAACATAGACAGGCCTATCGACTTAATTAAAGTAATAAGGTACATCTTCCATATGAGAATATTATTTGACTTCGAGGTTATAACCTTCTAAGTAGCCTCGAAAGGAGCTTCTTACACTCTGAATTTTAAGCTTTTCCAAGTGTAGACATGAGTGTGGAAACTTACAATAGAACAATACTAGCACAACAACATTAATAAATGTGGTTGATCTACATTGTAGGTGTCAACTTTAGTATGTTATGGTTGACCATAGTTGGATATTATTTATTTTATAAACACTGGGGATTGCTATTATAAACCCAAAGGAAAAATAAACCTAATGGAATATTATTAAACCCAAGGGACTATTATTATAAACCTAGGTATAAAAACCCAAGGGATTAATAAAACCAATGAATTTATATTATAAACGCAAGGGATTTATATTAAACACTAGAAAAAATATTATAAACCCTATCAATATTATTATACCCTAGGAATATGAAACCTTAGATTAATAAACCCAAGGGATTGATAGTATAAACCTACGAAACTAATAAATCCAAGGAATTAATATTGTATACCCAATCTATATAAACCCTTAGATAAATATTATGAACCCTAAAATAAACATGGTTGACCATGGCTGACGATGGTTGATTTTCATATTGAGACAATCTTTGTTACAATGCGTTATTGAATCATGGTTGACCTTGGTTGACCATGATCGATTTTCATATTGAGAGAATCTTTCTCACAATGCGACATTAGACCTTGTGTGACAATGGTTGACCATGATTGATCATGGTTCATGATGGTTGATTTTTATATTGAGATAATCTATGTCAGAATGCAATGTTGGACCATTGTTGACCATGGTTGTCACAATGTGATGTTGGACCATGAGATAATCTTTGACACAATGCGACCATGGTTATTGACCATAGCTCGTTTTCATATTGTGACAATCTTTGTCAAAATGCAACATTTAACCATGGTTGGTTATGATTAACCATGGATGACCATGATAGATATTATAAAGCAAAGGCAATAATAAACCTAAGAGAATAATAATCCCAAGGGATAAATACTAAAACCCCAAGGGATTATGAACCCAGGCAAATAATATTAAATCCAAGGGACTAATATTATAAACAGAAAGTATATAACCCTAAGATGAATATTGTAAACACTAAAATAAACATGGTTGACCATGATTGACCATGGTTGACCATGATTGATTTATAAACCTAAGGGATTATTATTATAAACCTAAGGGATTAATACTAAAACCCAAAAATAATATTATTAAACCAAAGGACTAATATTATAAACCCAAGGTATATAAACACTAAAATAAATATTGTAAACACTAAAATAAACATGGTTGACCATGGGTGATTTTGATATAGAGACAATCATTGTCACAATCTAACATTGGACCACGATTGGCCATGCTTAACCATGGTTGATCTTCATATCAACATATTTTTTGTCACAATGTGACGTTCAACCATGGTTGAGCATGATTGACCATGAATGGCCAAGCTTGACCAAAGTTGACCATGATCGACCATCGTTAACCATGATTACCATATTGAGATAATCTTTGTCATAATGTGACATTGGACCATGATTGAGACAATGATTGATTTTCATATTGAAACAATATTTGTGAGAATGCGATGTTGCCCGATGGTTGACTACAATTGATTTTATAAAACATGGTTGACCTTCATTAAATAATACTAAACAAAAGGGACTAATATTATAAAGCCAAGGGATATAAACCCTAAGATAAATATTATAAACACTAAAATAAACATGCTTGACCATGGTTGATTTTCATATCGAGCCAATCCTTTTCACAATCTGACATTGTATCATGGTTGAACATGCTTGACCATGATTTATTTTCAAATTGAGAGAATCTTTCTCACAATGCTACATTGGGACCCTAGTTGACCATGGTTGACCATGATTGATGATGGTTCACGACGGTTGATTTTCATATTGAGACAATCTGTGTCAAGATGTCACATTGGAATAAGGTTCACCATGGTTGTCAAAATGTGATGTTGGACCATGAGACAATCTTTGACTCAATGTGACCATGGTTGACCATGGTTGATTTTCATATTGAGATAATCTTTGTCAAAATACAACATTTGACCATGGTTGATGATGGTTGACCATGATTGGCTACGATTAACCATAGTTGACCATGATAGATATTATAAACCAAAAGGAATAATAAACACAAGGGATTGATATTATAAACCCAAGGGATTAATACTAAAACCCCATGGGATTATGAAAACAAGCCAATAATATTAAACCCAAGGGACTAATATTATAAACCCAAGGTATATAAACCCTACGATAAATATTGTAAATACTAAAATAAACATGGTTGACCATGATTGACCATGGTTGGCTATGATTGACCATGCTTGACCATTATTGATATTATAAACCCAAGGGAATAATCAACCCAAGCCATTAATACTTAAACCCCAAGGGAATATTATTAAACCCAAGGGACTAATATTATAAACCCAAGATATATAAACCCTAAGATAAATATTGTAAACACTAAAATAAACATGGTTTACCATGGTTGGTTTTCATATAGAGACAATGCTTATTACAATGCGACATTGGAGCATGATGTACCATGCTTAGCCATGGTTGATTTTCATATCGAGACAATTTTTGTCACAATGTGATGTTTGACCATGGTTGAGCATGATTGACCAAGGATGACCATGTTTGAACTTATAAAACATGCTTGACCAACGTTGACCATGATTAACCATCACTTACTGTGATTATCATATTGAGACAATCTTTGTCATAATGCGACATTGGATCGTAGTTCATACAATGATTGATTTTCATTTTGAAATAATATTTCTCACAATGTGATGTTGGCCAATGGTTGACCCTAATCGACCACGGTTGACCACAATTGAATTTATAAAACATGGTTGACCTTCATTGAATAATATTAAACCAAAGGGACTAATATTATAAAGCCAAGGTATAGAAACCTAACATAAATATTATAAATACTAAAGTAAACATGGTTGACCATGGTTGATTTTCATGTTGAGACAATCATTGTCACAATGCAGTGTTGGACCATGGTTGACCACATTTGATTAATAATAAAACCCCAAGGGACTCATATTATAAAAGCAAGGTCGCATTGTAATGATAATGTATGAGTCCCAATAATATCAATCATGGTCCAATGTCACATTGTAATAAGCATTGTCTCTATATGGGACTCATGTTATATTGTAAAGACTAAAATAAACATGGTTGACCATGGTTTATTTTCATATAGAGACAATCCTTGTCACAATGCAATGCTGGACCACGGTTGACCATACTTAACCTTGGTTGATTTTCATACCAAGACATTTTTTTTCACAATGTGACATTCGAACATGGTTGAGCAAGATTGACCATGGATGACCATGTTTGACTTTATAAAACATGCTTGACCATACTTGCCCATGCTTGACCATCGATAACCACGATCATCATATTGAGACAATATTTGTCATAATGCGACATTGGACCATGGTTTAGACAATGGTTGATTTTCATCTTGAAATAATCTTTATCACAATGCAACGTTGGCTAATGGGTGACCACAATTGATTTTATAAAACATGGCTGACCTTCCTTGAATAATATTAAACCAAAGGGATTAATATTATAAAGCCAAGGTATATAAACCCTAAGATAAATATTATAAACACTAAAATAAACATGGTTAGCCATGGTTGATTTTCATATTGAGACAATATTTGTCACAATGTGATGTTAGACCATGGTTTCCTTGCTTGACCATGATTGATTTGCAAATCAAGAGAACCTTGTCACAATGCGACATTAGACCATGGTTGACAATGTTTGATTCTCATATTGAGACAATATTTGCCGCAGTGTGACATTGGACCATGGTTTACCATGATTGATTTTATAAAATATGGTATACAATGATTAGCCATGGTTGTAATAAACCTAGAGGAATAATATTAAACCCTAGGAATATGAACCCTTATACCAATAAACCCAAAAGATTGATACTATAAACCCAAGGGATAAAAACTATAAACCCGAGGTATATAAACCATAAGATAAATATTCTAAACCCTAAAATAAACATGGTTGACCATGTTTGATTTCCATATTGAGATAATCCTTGTCACAATGTGACATTAGACCATGGTTGACCATGATTGATTTTCATATTGAATCAATATTTGTCACAACATGATGTTGGACCATAGCTGACCATGGTTGATTTCTATATTGAGACAATCTTTGTCACAATGTGGCATTCAACCATGGTTAACCATGCTTGACTATGATTCACCATAGCTTACCATGATTGATATTATAAAACCAAGCGAATAATAAACCTAAGGGCACAAAAAAATATAAACCCAAGGGGTTAATACTAAAACCCCAACATATTATGAATCCAAGAGAATAATATTAAATGCAAGGGACTAATATTATAAACCCAAGTCATATAAACCCTAAGATAAATACCATAAACACTAAAATAAACATGGCTGACCATGGTTGATTTTCATATTGAGACAATCCAGATAATAATGTGACATAAGACTATGGTTGACCATGGTAAATTTTCATATTGAGACAATCTTTGTCAAAATGCGATGTTTGACCATGGTTGACCATGGTTGATGTTCATATCTATACAATATTTGTCAAAATGTGACATTCAACCATGGTTGACCATGGTTGGTTTTCATATCAATACAATGTTTGTCAAAATGTGACATTCAACCATGGTTGACCATGTTTGATTCTATAAAACATGGTTGAGCATGAGCAACCATGGTTCATCATGGGTAACCATTATTGACCATGATTGTCCACGATTTTCATACAGAGACAATATTTATCTCAAAGATTATATACCACGGGTTTATAATATTAGTTCCTTGGGTTTAATATTATTTCTCTGGATTTAAAATCTCTTGGGATTTTAGTATTAATCCATTGAGTTTTTTATTCCCTTGGGTTTATAATATCGATCCCTTGAATTTTTTAATCTAAGGGTTCATATTCCTAGAGTATAATAGTATTCAAAAGGTTTATTGCCGAAAAAATTTATCTCTTATAATTATTCGCGAAAATTTTCTCAATAATTTAAATATGGATCACATAAGCCTCAAAATTATAAACATATATAAACAATTAAATATTTTCCAGATATATAGTTAATTACAAAAATTAAGTTTCAATTTATATTAATAATTAAATTTTTAAATAATTAAAATAATTTAATTAATAAATTAAATATTTCTAATGAAATAATTAAAAATAAATAAAATAATTTAATAATAATTAAAATTATATTAAAAAAAATATTATAAAAATATATTTTTTTTATATTTATTGTAAAAAAATATTTTTACTTCTTATTATTTGTATAAAAGGATTATTCGAAATAATGTGTTTTTATAAATTTTTAAAAAATAGTTAAATATTATAGTATTTTTATTTATTTTAATTATATAATAATTAAAAATGATTAAATTAAGTGCATCAATTGTGATCGTAATGAGCAAGATCACATGAAATTTTGGATGTAAAGTTGATAGTCGAATTGGATTAGCGTGGATATAATTGGAAGGTTCAAGATACATGTATAACATGTTTTTCATAAATGGAAATTTATGTGGGTATGTAATGTGTTATGTATATTATGTTTATAACATAAGTCTGCTATATATATTTATAATGAATTGCGATTTCCTTTTGGGTGAATATATATATATATATTAAATACACTATGATCTTCATATAAATCTATAACATGGTATATAATATTGAAGTGTTATATTTATTTATTTTTACTGTGTGATTTTCATATGGACACCTCCATTGGTATCTCAGAATGGACATGAACCACTTCAAATGTGTGTGGATTCTGCGCTGAAAGCGTTAAGCTTGAATGGCAAAGCCTGGTTGAAATTTTATCGCGTCACCTTGGGAATATGAAACACTTTGCGTGGGACGTTTATATTTTTGCACTCGGAGTTTATTAGCTTGCAGCAGTACCAACCCAACCCAGTTGAGTGACAGATCCAATCGTCTAAAACAGAAAGAAAAAGTTGAATCCAGAAATCCAAACAACAAAAACAGAAAGAAGAAAGAAATTACAGTGACTTTTTGGGACCACGGAACTCGTTTATTTTGGGTTGCTCAGTTAATAAATATTGAACATGGAAGTTTATCATTCCAACAACTCCAGCAACGTTAAGTAGAATTTGTATAAGAGTTGAGATGCGCTTTACTGTCGATTGTAACATATCATATAGTATGGTAATGGAACGTTTAGGCAGTAATTTCTTGACATTTTGGTGTTGACCCAGCCAGTCTTTTCATATAGTTGGGGAAACTACCGCAGAAGTTCTGTCCGTTATTCGAAATTTTTGAGAGATTTTGTTAGCGATATGATTCAGATGTATAATCGGCACAAGCAAACAAATTAAATGTTGAAAAACCACAAGATTTTTAAAAGTCAATGCCTGGATCTAAATCCAATAAACAGAATCTAGATATGAGGGAACCTGGAAAGAATGGTCAGACAGAAACTTTCGGAAGCTCCCAGTACTAGCATTTTAGTGTTGAAGCTACAGAACGAGCCCACAGCTTGAGGTGTTCTTTCATATCCATTCCTGTGGCATTCGGGTTTGGCAGTTCCCAATTCTCCAGTGGCCATTTTTGAAACTCCAAATTCTTGTTGCTATTGTCATGATCGATTAATAATCTCTTTAATCCAGGGAGAAGGTGCAGTAGCCGCGGGCTCAACTTGTCGTGGCTGAAGTCAAAGCCAAGCTCCAGAAACCCTTTTATCTCTTGCATTTCCAGATCCTTTCTGAACTGGGGATTTCTCTTCTTTAGCTTCTTCTGCAATAGATCCATCCCCTGCAAAACGGTCTCCGACTTTGGCAGAGGCTTCCGTGGAGGCATATGGAGGCAGATAGGATGAGCAGAGGGCTTGTCCTCCCTTCTCTCATCAATCGGAACACAGGGATTTCCTTTGATATAATAGGTCATGGCCAATAAGTCGGAGGTAAAACACAGAGGAACCTTCTTGTCACGAGAGGAGTCATAGAGGAATAAGTATTTGTAGATGCTACGGCGCTCGGAAAGTGTAAAATACGGTGTAAGAACGTAAAAAACACGAAATTCACGTTCTCGTCCGTCTGAGGGTTTCACAAGTTTCACATGACTCTAGAATTAGTGAATTAACGTGTAGTTTACCCGGCGGGACTTTGGAGGACCGTAGCCTCCGGCAACGGGTAGTAAGGAAATGGGGAATCTTATTTTCATTGTATTCATCGTTAACCGTTATAAAAAAAATTCCTTGAAACGGTGCATAAAGGGAATTTGGTTTAAATATACAATCCCCTAGTGTAAATATTATAGTGTTTTTATTATATAGTTTTTTATTCATTAATTGAGAAAAATTAGCCTTATTTTTTAATAGAAGAATTTAAAAATTTAATTTTAATTATTAATAATTATTAAATAAATATGGGTATATAAATATTATATTCTTAATAATATCCATAAATTAAGAATATTATATTTTTAATAACATACGCAAATTAGTTGTTGAGATTATATTTGTAGTTACGTTATTTTCTTTTTTTCATTAAAATATTGATTAATTTTTTTTATAAAAACAAGTATTGAGGAATCATGATTCATAATATTGGGTTTTTAGATCATGGTATTATAACAAAGTCAATTTAAAAATGAATAATTTTCATAATATAATGAGATATATTTTTGTAGTTATTCAATTTTTTTATATATATACTCATTTTTTTTTATATATACTTGTGTTGTATATTGACTTTTTTATCATTGATAATATTAACTTAGTGTTGTATATTAAACTTTTTATTTTCTTTTTTATTTTATTTATTTCATTTGTATAATAAAAATATTCTAATCATTATGAATGAATGCTTCTTAATAATTTATAACCCATTTAATTTATATAACTATTATAATAATTATTTTAACACTTTCAAATTTATTTTATTATTAACACTTTCAATTTTTTTTCTATAATTTCAAGCTAAATTTAATAAAATAAATTAAAAATATATAAATAGAAAACAAAACCCGGATGCTACCTAGAGAAAAAATCATGTTCTGAGTAATTATGGGAGAAATTGGAGAAATGCAGCAGCCTGGCCATTGTTCCACCACGCCCGCCGTTACGTAAGGTTGCAAGGCTTAGCATAAACGTATTTTTTTTTTGCTTTCTCTTTTTTTTGTTAGTTATGCCAAAGGCGTTGCTTGAAGGGTAGTGTTTTTTGAGCATATTCTTTTGTCCTCACCCATGGTTTGTTAACATTTATATTTTATCAGCAATTAATTCAAAACTGCCACATGTGACTCGCCATGGAAGCGTGTTGTGAAGATGCAGAGTGTGTGGGATTGTGTCTCCACAAAGTAGTACCCTGTAGTTGACGAGTCGCAGAGTATGAGATCACGGGCGCTTCTCCCTTGTGTGTTTGTGTAATGACTCCAGACCTGAATAACTTTTTTTCCTCACGGTATTTATGTTATCGGGATTTACACGATATAAATATACTTATATACAACTATTGGAAACCATATAATTTCACCAATTGCACACATTTGCATGCGGCATTAGATTTTTATGTACCCGACATATTAGCGATAAAATATATTTAATACACAGTTCTGGTGAATCGCATCTTTTGTCTACACGACAAACGAACAGATGGTAACTTTCCCTTTTTGTATTTTGCCATCACATGGGTGCCTTATCTGTTACAGTGTAATTAATACTGCTCGCTCCATTCTGTACGAGGTCGGGTAGGCTAACCAGGTCTCATCGCTCACTTGATAATCATGCGTCATCCACTGTGAGGATCGTCCTTCGCCATCCGATGGTGGCAACAGTTCGCAGGTTTTCGACCTATACTACTACTGGATGCTATGTGACGGTGCTCATTTGGATGGGCAGTGCCTTGCGGAGCCTGCTCTGGTTCGCTCCATGCATTGCAGCTCCAAAGAGCCGACCTATCACATCTTTACTCAATTGCTGGCATATTTGACATCCAATTCCTGTAGGTAAACAAATGTTGTAGAGATTTCGTCCTGTTTTCTTTTCACTGAGCGCTACTTCACTCCACTGCGTGAAATCTTGACTCGTTCATGGGCTTCATGCTATCTGCAGGTTGGTTTGGTATTCGAGGCATTCTTGCAGCGCCAGAATGAGTTGCTCTTACATTTGGTGACTCAACTCTTTCCAAGTAAGTTCTTTGTCAAATTGAAGTTGATTTCTCCTAATTTTCTGCCGCGGTCTGCATTCATACACACAGATATCTAACTATGATCTTTGTGGCTTGTTTTTCCTACAGGTTGGGCGCTTATCCTTCATGTGGTTGCCTAGCCTTATATAAAGGAAACCCTCCTTGAGCATGGCCAAGGGTTCGAGGTATGAAATGTCTTCCGGCTGAGGCCCTCGACTGAAGAGTTTTAGTTAATGCTTTCGGAGGTCATTCCCGTGCCCATCGAAGGGTAGTCCTTCCAGGTTTTATATTCTGTTGAAATTTGAATAGAGGGTGATGATCCCCTCATGACCTCCGAGTTTCTATTGAATGACATGTATAACTTTATTTATTAATGGTAATGGAATTTGGGGGTACAGCCCGAGATTATGTTATATTGCTCGGCCTTTGTGGTGGGGTTATCTTATATCACAAATGTGCTTATTATGTTCGGGACACCTTCCTCTCTTTACTGTTGTGATGTGATACCGTGAATATCTAATGGTTAAATAGACACAGTAGTTTCTTTTTATTCATCTCTATAGATTGTTCGTGCCACAGACTTCCCTGCATTGGATATTTAAATGTAGTTTTCTTCCATGGAGACTTGGTCTTGGCCAGTGTTTGATTCTATAATGTATGTTAATTAACATTTAAATAAAAGTACAACTTTTGTTAATCTATGTATTCGGCACTTGGGTTGGACATATTTCCACTATCGTGCATATTCTGGTTGAGAAGGTCCGTGACCTTTCCCTCGGAGTTGCAAACTTAATTTCCTTCCTGACGGTTCTGATGTTCTATTTGTTTCTTTTTTTTGTTCTTAACATTGGAGGGTTGTAATACTGGAGGGTTTTTTGTCTCGATCCAACCGAGGGTTTACAGTTGTGCTTTAAAATCCCAGGTCTCTTAGGTTCATTCATAGCTCAAACTCTCCTCATGGGGCAGCCTACCTATTGCACCCCAGTTTTGTTGACGGCTAAAGCACGCAATAGTGGCTCTAACCCTATCTTGATAATATTAGGACAGGCATGCTTTGCAGTACCTTATGTTCTTGCAGTAAACTCTGTTTTTGGTTGGTGTTGTCTTTAAGATTGCTCATAGATGAGGCGACCGATAGCATTCTCTACTTTGATTTATCTTTGTTAAATGTTTAGTCTTACAATGCTGTAAGTGCCATCTAGTATTAGTACTTGAATTAGCTCTATGTAAGAGTAGTTTCTGTTTTCTCAGGATTGTCTATAATGTGCACAATTTTCCTACAACATTGTTTTGTTATAGTTCATTAGATCAGACAAACTAATTTGATTGTCTCCCCAAGGTCTTATTTCTTTCGTTCTCCCAATGCATGGTACTGGTTTATATAATTGTATGCTCTCTCTTTGCAACAGAATCATTCTGCCAGCACCCTAACAATTGTTGATAATGCAAATGTTGACTAAAACGAGTCTCGTTTCCAATTTGAAGAAACATATCTAGAACAGAGATGGTTGAATTTAAACTCTAAACTGAGATTAACTCTCTTCTTGACAACTTGCCGCTACTGTTACCCTTCCAGAATTTAAAGATCCTAAATATATAGAATTATCAGATCTCACTGCATCCCTATTCTGATTATAATCCTAGGAAACTGTAGCTCACATAGATAAACTCTTCTAATTTCAATTCAGGTATTGATGCAGTCTTGGTTAGTGCTTCATGCCTGTGTTTCTTCCAATAAGTAACTCCAAAGAAAGAATTCACCTCTATTTTTTGCAGCTAGCTAACCACCCGACCATGAGATTGTCCATCGAGACCAAATCTCCCCCCTAGCTTGCTCAAAGACAATCAATATTTTACGAGTTGCTTACACTCTGTGCCCTTACCATCTGATCATCACCAGACATGGTAAGCCCTTTCCCCCACTTCCTCACTGCCTGTCCTCTACAACACAGTTTTCTCCCTCTTCCCTTCCTTTTCCTAGAAGCCATCCACAATTGGGGGGAGGGCAGTTAGGGTTTTGCAACTGTTTTTTTTTACATTAACTTCCCTCCTCAGAAGTTACATGATATCCCTGTTACTAGGAAATCATTTCTCATTTTTATTCACTAATATCAAAATATTAATTTATACAACAGATAATAACCATCATCCTTCAGTTTGTTTTTTTTTAACTATGGTAAATAAATTATTTACAATATTCTGGGGGTATTACTTCTCCCCCTCCTGAAATTAAACATCGTCCCAATGTCCTTCAGTTATGAACAACCTTGGGTAAGCCTGTTTCATGAATTCTTCATCTTCCCAAGTGGCCTCATCAGGCCCAAAGTGCTACCACTGCACTTTAACTTGGGTAATAGCTCACTTCCGCAACATTACTTCTCTCTACTCGAGAATGTTTAGCGCTTCGACCAAGATTTCTCCTTCCAGTTCGACCTGCAACATGCAATATCCTAAATTAGTTTCTTTAAAAAGAAAACATTTAGACTAATCTATCAGAGATAATTCTCACCTGTATATCCTGCCATCTGATTACATGTTTGGGATCATAAACATATTTTTTTAATACGGAGACATGAAAGCTATTGTGGACTCGTATGTGACTTGGCAGAGCGAGCTGGTAAGCCACCGGCCTAATTCTTGCTAAGATCTGGAATGGTCCAAAATATCGAGGTGCCAACTTGGCACACCCACTCCATTGCAATGTGCTCCTTTTCGCTTGAATTCTCACATACACATGATCACTGACTTGGTACTCTTTAAACCTTCTCTTCAAGTCAGCAAAGTTCTCTTGCCTATCCTGAGCAGCTTTTAAATTAAACCATCTTCCATTTCCTTAAGCATCTTCGGCCCTAAGATCAATTTGTTTTCTGGTCCACCCCATCTTGAGGGTGTGCGACACTTTCGCCCGTACAAAACTTCAAAAGAGCTCATTTGCAATGAAGTATGATAGCCATTATTATATGAAAACTCAACCAAGTGCAGATAATCTTCCCACTTAGTTGGTTGTTGCATTACATATGCCCTTAATATGTCTTCCACCACCTGGTTTCCCATTTTGTTTGCCCCTCAGTCTGGGGGTGATACGCTGTACTGAAATTCAGCTGTATCCCCAATTCTGCAAATAATGTTTTCCAAAGGACCGATGTGAATTTCACATCACGGTCTGAAATTATTGTCCTTGGTAGCCCATGCAATCTAAATACATTCTACATAAAAATATGGGCAATCTGTACAACTCTGTAAGTAGATTGCACAGGTGTAAAATGTGCTGCTTTACTCAATTTGTCTACCACCACCAAGATGGAGTCGTTATTTTTCCTTGTCTTAGGAAACCTTGTTATGAAGTCCATAGAAATGGTTTCCCACTTCCATTCTAGAATGGGAAATGGTTGCAATAACCCTGCTGGGTGTTGATGTTCTGCTTTAATTTGTTGGCACTCCAAACACTATGCCAAATACTCAGCCACATCCTTCTTCATACCTAGCCAGTAATATTCTTTTCGGAGTGCAGTGATCATTTTCTGATACCCTGGGTGCCCAGCATAATGACTTTTTTGAAATTCATCCAAAATCGGATTTTTAATGCTATTTTGATTAGGTACATACAACCTTTTCTTATAATATAGCATCCCAGCAACATCCATAGCATAACCTTGTTGGTTTTCTTTGCTGTTTGAATGTTGTACTTGCTATTTGATTTGCTGATATGTGATGTCTTCTTTTGCTACCTTCTTAATCATTCCTTCGAAGGTGCTTTTTCCCTCACTACAAGAGATGTCATACATACATTTTATTCTTTGACTTGAAGCATCTGCCACCCGATTCTCTTTCCCTTTCAAATGCTTGCTCTGGAAATCAAAACCACTTAGGAAATCCACCCATCATGCTTGCCTAGCGTTTAAGGTGGGCTGGCTAAAATAGTTGGTCAGACTATGGTGGTCTGTCAACAATAAAAATTTTCTTCCCATAAGATAATGTCGCCATATTTTTAATGCGTGGATGATAGCTGCCAACTCCAGATCATAAGCAGAATATTTTTGTTCATGTTCTTTTAATTTCCTTGACTCGTAAGCAATTACCTTCCCTTATTGAATCAACACGCCTCCTACCCCTTCCTTGCTTGCGTTCGTGCACACTACATATTCCTTACTAGAATCAGCTATGCTTAGAATAGGTGCGGTGGTGAGCAGATGCTTAAGTTGCTCAAAACTGTTTTGGCATTCTAGGGTCCATTTAAAAGTTCTACCCTTCTTCTGTAAAGTTGTGATAGGATAAGCTACCCTCAAGAATCCTTCTACAAACCGTTTGTAGTAACTTGCTAATCCCATGAATGATCTGATTTCCACCACATCCTTAGGTACTGGCCACTCCATTATTGTCCTTATCTTTTCGGGATCCACCGCGATCCCTTCTTTAGTGACTATATGTCCCAAATATTGTATTTGTTCCTTAAAGAACTCACACTTGCTAAACTTTCCCTATAGCTGGTGTTCTCGGAGGGTTTGCAGTACCGATATGAGATGCTCCTTATGTTCTTCCATAGTTCGGGAATAGATCAGTATATCATCAATGAAAATCAGCACAAATTTATCCAAATACTAATAGAATATGTTGTTCACTAAACACATAAAGGTTGCGGGGGTGCTAGTTAACCCAAAGGGTAGCACCATGAACTGATAATGACCATATCGTCTTCTAAAAGCAGTTTTAACTATGTCTTCTTCTTTGATCCTGATTTGGTGATATCCTGATCGCAAATCAATCTTGGAGAATACCGCTGCCCCTTTTACCTGATCGAAAAGTTCATCAATACGGAGTAGAGGATACTTATTCTTGATTGTCAATTTGTTCAATTGATGGTAGTCCATACACATGCAGAGGGTCCCATCCTTTTTCTTAACGAACAATACTAGGGCTCCCCAGGGAGACACACTGCGGCGAATGTAGTTTTTGTCCAACAGCTCCTGTAATTGCATTTTTAGCTCCGTCAATTCTGTTGTACTCATTCTGTAGGGTGCTCGGGATACTGAGGCTGCCCCTTGCACTAATTTGATAGTAAAGTCTATGTCCCTCTTAAGTGGTAGCCTGGGAATCTCTTCCGAAAACACATTCGCAAATTCTTGAATAACAGGAATTTTTTCCAATATGGCTGTTTTATTTTTCGAGTCAGCATAAACCACTTGAATGGCATAAATTTGAAATCACTTCCTAATGCATTTTGCTAACTGAGAGACAGTTATTGGCTGAATCTGTATGGGTTTCTTAATTCCTTGCAACTTTTGTCTTGGCCCAAGCTCATCCCTGAAGCAAATGGTTTTTGTTTTATAGTTAACTATGGACCAATGTTTCTCTAACCAGTCCATACCAATTAGTACAATATACGATCCAAGAGGAAGCACATTTAAATCTACCATCATTGGATGTCTAACTATCCTTAACGGGCAGCTATTGACTTTAGCAAGCACTCGTCTCTTTGTCCCTGTAGCCAGCTGTACTAGCCAAGGGTCCTTAAATTTAATGGGTTGCAATATACATTTCTCAGCAACCTTAGGACTAATATAACTTACTGTAGCTCCAGGATCAATTAAAACTGTTACAGCAAGGTCTGAGATCTTACCTTCAAATCCTGGTATGGTCGGCTGGTACATTGCCTGATGATCTTCCAAAGCAACATTAATCCTTGGTAAACTCCATCCTACATCACCGACTGTAGATTCTTCATGGATCTAGGAAACCTATTCGGTTCCCTTTCATTGAGGGCAGTTTTTAACGTAATGAGGCCCACTGCAGCCCCAACATTGCATCGAAGGTCTTGCTGTCCCTTCACTATCCATCTTTCCTGTTTGTTCACTCATTCTGGACTCATTAGTAGGCTTTGATCTGAGCGAATTCTTCTGTAAATTTATGTTGTTCTGTCCCTTGGCGAAACTCTTGTTACCACTACCACGATTCCCTTTATTGTTTCTAGTCATTTTTCTACTTCTCTTATCATTCCATTTTTTACTTGGGTTTTCTCCCTTTTGTTTGCTTTGCTGGTAAAAAATCTTGGCTTTACATATTACTTCATCCATTGTCTTTGGATTGTCAAACTCAATTCTTTCCCTCATGCTCAAAGGTAAATTACTGACAAACCTCCGTACTTTAGCCTTTTCCTCTCAAATATAAGGCACATAACACAGTAATGAAGTAAAACGAGTAATAAATCCATCCATGGTTTGTTGTCCCAGCCGTAAATCATGGAATTCCCCTGCCTTTTCATCATAGAAACGCTTGGTCAAGTGTCTTTCCATAAAGTATCTCTGAAATTTTTCCCAATTTATGTTATGTTTGCTTACTCCTCTTACAATTTTAACCTCTTCCCACCACAAAGTGGCTTTTCCCTGCAACTGGAAAATGGCCAATCATGCCTCGAGGTTGTGATCGTACTTATATAGCTGGAAGTATTTATTCATATTAATCAACCATGCCTCAGCTGCTTCCTCCAATTCCCCATCAAAGTGTGGTGGTTTGATCTTGTGAAATTCCCCTTACAACTCTATCCGTTGCCTTTTTGAGGTGTGCTGCTCGGAAGCATTATCGGATCGTTTTTCTCATTCCTCCTTCCTTCCTTCTGTCTCTTCAGGTCCTGTGTGGTGATTTCGCTCCTTAGAATCCCTTCGCTTCTTAGTGCTGGGATTTAGTGGTTGCTGATTTTGCTTGTCAGATAGGCTCTTTATAATCCTTTCCTGCTCCAAGGTTAACGTTGCGTTATCTTCCTGCAATCAATCCATTTCATTTTTCAACTCCTGTACTGTCTCTAGTAATTCAAGATTCGTATTGCGAGCATCTTCTCCAAGTTGTACCCATAATTCTGGGTTATTTTAAGGGCCTGTTATAGGTCCCTAACCCGCCTCAAACCTACGTGAGACACTGTCTTCTCTTCTCATTTGGTAGTCTTCTATTTTCCCTGCACTTAACCTAAGGAAAAGTGATAGAGGGTGGGTTAATGCTTTAACTATTAAAAAAAAAAAACAAAAAAAACAGAACAAGAAACAAAACTCACAAAATTGAACTGGGAATAAAATGATTTCACTTTATCTGTCATTGCTTTTCTTTTCCTTCGGAGGGCACAGTTTTTGAAACTTGGCTCTGATACCACTTGTAATGACTCTAGCCATGAATAATTATTTTTTTATGGTATTTATGTTACCGAGATTTACACGATATAAATATACTTATATACAACTATTGGAAACAATATAATTTAACCAATTGTACACATTTGCATGCAACATTGGATTTTTATGTACCTCGATGTACTAGCTATAAAATACATTTAATACACAGTTTTGGTGAATCTCATGTTTTGTCCACGCGGCAAACGAACAAATGGTAACTTTCCCTTTT
>APFE030932567.1:4108-26779 GCA_000404065.3 Pinus taeda | reverse complement strand
TTCTTGTAAGTTTTTTTATGTATTCTACATCTCTCTTTTGCTTCTATTTGGACAGATGAAGTGGTAAAGTTTGAATACATGCTTTGACATGCTCATCTTTTTAGTTTGTTCAAAATTTATGTTTTCTTCTATCTAGAGAGGATTCAAATGGTTGTTTTCCCTCTTTAGCTCCTTCTCTATCATCCCTTATCATCCATCTCAGATTAAGGCATCAGCGCTCACTCCTACCTTGCCCCAAAGATCCCCCTGCAAAAACTGTGCTCAATCCCCGCACCCTGAATTGCACTCCCTCCAATTGCCACCAAAAACCCAAAAATCTTTAAATCAACCCCCCTTATCAATTTACTAGCCTAATATCTTTGATCCTAATTGGTCAGCTTATCATATTGAAAGATCTACCGAATCTGACCCGAGAGAGCCTTCTCATACCTCGTAGGGCTAGCTACGAGGTGAAATGGTTTGATGTAGCCTTGAGAGTTTGTCTATCTCAGCCTAGGTGAATTCCAAGTGCTAACATCTTCATTATTCCTTCAAAAAATTGGAGGTGAATTGGGATCCTTGTTTTGTTACTAACTCCATTGGAAAACCAAACTTTTAGGAGATATTTTCTGTTAATAACTTAGCCAAATTATTTTATGATTCATCCTTTACTACCTTCATTTAAGCCCATTTAGTGAGGTAGCTAGTGCATATAATGATGTACTCTTTCTATCCATATGGGGGATCAATAGGACCAATGAAGTTCATGCCCCATTTATAAAATGGTTTGAAAGACACCTGAGGTTCAGGGGGAATTTCATCCTTCCAGGTAGGCTTTCTCATTCTTTGGCACACATCACACTATGCAGTGTATCTTTGGGCATCCTTATGAAGAGTTGTTTAAAATTATTTTGCTTGCAATATTTTGTAGGGTATCCTCTTTGCAACATGGCCTCCATAGGGTCTATACTGGTAAAATAAGAAGATATCATAGAATTCATCCTCCCTTAGACATCTTCTTAGAATCTAATTTGGTCCTAACTTGAACAGGTTTCCCCCAATCCAAGCATAGGAGGAACTTTTTCTTATGATATTTCTCTTTTCCCTTGAAAATAGTTGAGGAGGGAATTGGCTAGTGGCTAGGCAATTGGAAATGTCAGCAAACCATGTAGAAAGAGGTGATATGGAAAGAATATGCTCATATGGGAGCTGATGATCTACCATCTCTTCATCTTAGAAAAGGTTAGTCTTGATAATACATTTTCAACAACATTCTCTTTCCATAGTTTGTAAACAATGTTCAAGTGAAATTGTTGTCAAACCAATAGCCACCTAGTTATGCAAACATTTACATCTAATTTGTTCATTCAATACTTAATTTCTACATTGTCAATATGCACGAAGACTTGGTAATGAGTGATATGATTTCTAAATGTATTTAAAGAATTTATAGCATTGCAGAACTCTTTTTCCACAATATAGCTTAATTCAGCCTTGGACATATTTTTGTTGATGAAATAGATTGCATAAGTTAGTTTATTTTCATGTTGACCTAGAGTTGTTATAAGTACCTATATGATGCATTTGTGTGAATGTGAAAAGGAAAGGTCCAAGTAGGATCTTCGAGGGCAAGCATTGTCAATAAATTTCCTTATATACTCTCAAATTATTCTTGGTATAGATTTGTCCAACAAAACTCAACACCTTTGGTCAACAACAAAAACAAAGGACAAGAAATTTTACTAAAATATTTTATAAATATGATAGTATCTTTCAAGGCCTAAAAACCTTCTAACATCTCTTTTATTTTTAGGAACATGAAGGTGTTTAGTGATGGAAATTTTATTAGGGTTTACTTGAATTCCTTTCGAGGAGAGGAAATGTCCTAGAAACATTCCCTCATTCATTAAGAACAAGCATTTTTCATGGCTCAAGGAGGTGTTCATCTCCCAACACCTTTACAATACCTTGCTCAGGTTGCAGAGATCTGATTGGAAATCATTCCCATAGGGTGTGAAGTCATCTATGTATATTTATGCTTAATGATATACAAGATCAGAGAAGATACTAAGCACAACCTCTTGAAAAGTGGCAAGGGCATTACATAAGACAAATGGGATGACCTTGTAAGTAAAATTTCCCCAAGATTAGGTGAAGGTGATCTTAGCCTAGCCTTAAGGACTAAATTGGATCTAATTATATTTTCTAATACACAATGCCAAATTTATTTATAGAATTCTAAATTTTGAAGCCCCATGAGGTTGGCTCCTTATTCCATAGGCCCGCTACAATAAAAGCCAAGCTCTTAACCCTAAGGCACTAACTACTTCTCTAGTTGAATCTGTGTTGGCTTGATGGGCCCTGCACCAAGTTCAAAGTTAAGCAGCCAAGAAAATCCCTACACTACTGGCCCTTTCAGCATCAATCTGCGGAGCGCAGACTGAAGTCTCACCCGAAGCAGTATGGGGGGATGCAGGAACCAAGTTTTTGCACCCTGAGATGGTTGTGATGTCGGTCATTTTACCTAAAATTCCTTTGTGTAGATCGATAAGCCCTTTATGGCTTATCAAATTACTTCTCTTATTCGTTCTCAAAGCCTCTGTAAAAGTTTTTGATCGTCCTTCGTGGATTCTAAATAGATATATCAAGCACTTACACACATTTGTAATTATTCTTACTTATGTATCTACCTAGATTCACTTAAGTATTGGTTACTTTAACTTGCATTACGATTATTTTCATGTAAACAAATGTTACTACTTTCATTCATATGACAAAGTAAAATACATAGATTCGCGCATCACTATAGCATTACTTCATACTCAAGTATTCAACATAACATAATCATGACATTCATAGCAAAGGTAAAATAACGCATACACAGATAATTGCAGAATATTCCCCTTTATTGATAATCCAGATTTCCAGTATAGACTCTGAATACCTTGTGCACATAGCTGTAGGGGTCCACGCACTCAGCTGTGAACTTCTACCCTAGGCCTCTATGCATTCAGCTACAGAGCCTCTTCCTACACTAAGACTCTTCAATGTTAGCTCTCACAGACCCATACATAAACCATAACAACACTCTACTAAAATGAACTGCCTTAGACTCTTATAAGGCTCCCTTTTTATACAATCCCATGGTTCGTGAACCATGGGTAGATCTCTAAAGCCGACATGACTTATACAAAAGAAGGGAGGAAAACCCTTAGTAACTCTTTACATCTTCACGCTCTACGGCCAAAAAATGCAGAGACTTCACATTGTTTTCACAAAACTTAGGCCTTTAGCCCCAAAATTGACCCTGGGGGACCTGTCCCCAACATGCCCCCAACACAAATTTTGTGACTCGCCCTCGAGTCACTTTGTCAGCATGGAGATCCTGTCGCGAAGACCTCCCAACTCCACCTGTACACCTGTGACTTCGACGGTGCATTGGTTTGCCACCTTCTTCATCTGCTCAACCAACTGCTCTGTCGCTGGCCTTGCTCCATCTACCTATACCTTCTGCTTCGTTTCCTATATACTAGCCAATTTTCCTTAAATGGTGGCCATGAGCGCATATGCTTCATCTAACCAAGGCTTCAATCGAGCCTTCAATAATGCTTCCTTATTCTGCGTTGCGTCCATCTTCTCTTTCAACGCCTTTGCTTCCTATAGTTTCGCTAGCCTTTGGGTAATGGTGATGGTGCATGTCATCGCTTTAATCTCGTCATATCGTTGTTGCAGCTCCCATGCCTCTTTTTCCAGCCTCTACACATTGGGATCCTCCTGTAAGGTAGTGACTACATCGAGAAACTGCTCGAAGAGCACAATGCAATCCTTACTGCGCTATCTATTACTACAACGATGTCCCTAACAATTGCCTTGTGCTACTCTCTAACTTCAGGCGGAGCCGAAGGTTGGGCCTTCAATGCAAGTTCTACAATATTAAGGTTTAGTTCAAACAAAACTTTTGCCAATTCTGTCCTCGCTTTGCGCAATTTGACAACGAGCTTCCGAATTTGCACATCCACTGGCTCATCTTCGGGAATGTCCAGTTCCAAGACATACTTGCATGCCGCAGCCACTACCTTAGTCGTGTGCTCATTCGTTTTTGTGATGGCCTTAAAGATATCAATAGTGGAGTCATTTTATGCATTCATCTGAGCATTATTCACCCTCTTCTCACTTATAACGTGTAGCGCACACTGTTTGTGGGCCTGAAGTTCTACAATCACACCATCCTACAAAGTGTGAAGGGCTTCACTTGATAGCATGGCCAAATTGAGTCAACCCCCTTGAGGGCACTGACAGTGGCCTTGTCAGCTTCAACTTCTGTAGTCACGCTACATCCAGTAGTGCTATTTCCTGGGGATCCAGTGTGCGCACCATCCCTGCTGCTTCTAAGGTGCCAGGTACCAAACTAGTTGACGCCGCACTGCTTCATCCCACACTAGTCTGTACCTGTGACGACTGGATCTATAGCTCACGCAGACCCATTTGAATGACACCCAAGGCCTATTGTTACTGTTGCTCAAACTGTTGCAGTAGTTCTGTGGTCGCATCCCTCACTGCATCACCAATCTCATTCAAATCACCTTGAGTCAAGGTGATTGGGTCGAGGGAAGTCTTGTTGGTTTTGGAATTCTTCCAGGGCCTTACTTTCTCCTGTTCCTTGGTGCGCTTAATCCATAATGAAGTAGTTTCTGGCTGCACCCCTCCCTGCTCTAATTGTTGTTCGTCCTCCTCTATCTCTAGGGAAGGAAACTTCTGGCTCCTATCAGAGCCACACTTATCCCTTTCTTCCTATCCTCCTATTTACTTCGTAGCAGCGCGCTCTACCTTGGTTTTATCCTCACCCTCCTTCTTCCTTTTCTTGGTCAGTTGTTCCATCTTTAGCCTGGCCTCTTATTTTTTTCACTTTGCTGCAGACTTGCTAGACCCAGCTATCAAGTTTGAAGTAGTGTGCCAATCTGTCGGCGAGCGGTCAAGGACTGCTGCGATCATGGTGTCTGTGGCTAGGTATGGAATGTCATACTACTTTTGTTCAGGATCCTTTTGTGCATGCATGGAGACATGGTTGAAGTCCACCTTGAACTCCACATACTCTCTCAGCTGATCATAAACTATTGGTGATAACCGCGACTTGCGGTTGATGGCCATGTGAATACTCATCTCCATCAAGATCCAAAAGGAGTTATTGTCCTTGACCCTTTAGGGGTCCTTTGTAGCCCAGAGTAAAGTGAACTTCACTGCTTTAGGTAGGTACTGCACGATCAGAGGAAAACTATCCTCTAGTAACTAGCACGTGACCAGCACTATGGATAGCAACATTCATGCATAGTGAAATGTTTTGCTTTGATCCTGCGCCTCTCTGCAGTTCACAAGGAACTCGTTGTAGAGGTATCACACCCAGTTAAACTGTATGCCCTCCATGCACTGGGCCGCAAGTGACACCACTGGTGCCGACACTTCATCTGCACAACATTTCCTCATAATGTTTCCTACCAAGATCTTGGAAGCTACCTTGACTGCGGGGTTGGTTATGCTAGTGATGGAGTAGCCGTGTGGCTTCTTAGCGAGCTTAAATTTATCCTTCATTGCTTCAGTGAGGTTGTGTTCACTGGTCTTTCCACCAAATTCCATGGCCAGATTTTCTCCTACATGCGGTAGCTAAGTGATCCTATGGATCAGCATGTCAGTGATCGATTTCGGCTCCTCTAGCCATAGACACCCATCGTGCACCAAGCACAACAGCTGCTTGATTACTGTCATGGTTATGGGTGTGTGGTTGTAATGCAGTACCCACAACATGTTTAACATATTGACCTTATCCACCCCTTTTTCCCACTTTCTTGGCTCCAGCATGGTCACACTAGAGTCTTTATAGTATACGTGGTGCATGAGTTGATCTGTCGTTAAGTGAGGAAAGCACTCCGTATCAGCAAAATCCCAATCCTCAAATTTTAATTGGGGGAAGCACCCCAGGTGTGGTCCTTCAAAGATGATTTTTTCTGATAGCAAAGGTGTATGCAGCATGACCTTGCTTTCATCAATATCCTTCAGAACCTTTGTATTTCCTTTGTGTGGAGGAATGTACTTGGGCAGCTTAGAGATAGGGTCAGAACCCTCAACGTCAATGTCCTCCGCACCCATGTTAGTGTCTTCCTCATCCATAGGGATTTCTTCAACATCCTCTTTAGGCTCTAGGTAAATTAGCTTTCCCTTCTCCCGCACAGTGGGCTTTTCCTTCTGTGGGTGCTTTCTGGGTGATGCACACACCAGATGTTGTGCTTTCTTCTTATCTTTCTTTTTATTTTGATCCTCTTTGGTTGATGTAGGCCTCAGCCTGGGTGACCTCGGTGATTTAGGAACTTCTTGCGGTACTTCAACACTTGCAACCTTTAGGGTAGCTCCCTCAACTGCCATTACTACTTTAGGGGAAGTTCCTTCAGCTGCCATTGCTTCTCCAACGATCACAATTTCTACGAGCACCAACATGATACTAGACAACAACTCCTGCATCTCCTTTGGCAACTTCTCAAATGCTGGAATCGCTATCAAAGCTTCAAAGTAATCACGATTCATATGCATCTGAGAGCTCAACACCTCAATTCTCAAAATGCCAAGTGTTTTTTGCTGGGTAGCCACATGTAATTCATAGGCATTTTTGAATTAAAATCCAATCATTCCGCCCCAAAATTCGTTCATAAATGATGGATTAGCGGAAAATTTCCATAGATCTTTCCCTTAAATTTTGACTTAAATGCCGCCCCCTGCTCCGTTTAGCCTTTTTCCCACCGTCAAGTCATGAACACTAACCATAACGGTCACTTTCTGGATGCCCTGTGTGGTCCCTTCTTGGATAGCGTAGCTCCTCGCATGTTGCTGACACTGTGACATGCCCTCATTCCATGTAGTTCCCCAATCGTGCAACTCCTCAATCGGGGTAGTGTATTTTATAGTCCCGTGCCTCCTTTCAGCTGCCTAGAGCACTAAGACTATGCTTCCACCATGTAGTCATCTAGCCGCGTCACCGGTGTACGGTTTCAATCAACTACCATTAACTTGCCCTGGGAATGGTTCTCCATTCAACTTTACCAACAGAACGGCTACACCATCGTAATCTCCTTGATGACATATGGCCCCAACCAATGCATCCAGATTTTTCCTGGAAATTTATCAAACTTGTTGTCATATAATAGAACTAAATCATTTACCTTGAAGGTGCATAGTTTGATGTGTTGATCGTGCCATGCCTTTTCGTGCTCCTTTTGAACTTTTTGATGGAATCCAGCTAGAAATCTATCTTCTTCAAGCTCTGCTAGCTGTGTGAGCTTCTTCACCAAGGCTCTGCGATCCTCCATCCCTGTGAGTGCCACTATGCATAGACTAGGTACAATGTACTCCATCAGAATCATAGCTTCCACGCCATAAACCAGTCTGGACAGTGTTTGTCCAGTCAACTTCTTACAAGTCATTCTATAAGCCCATAGCACCACGAGCACTGGAACATCCCAGTCATTTCTTTGAGCATTGCAAACCTTTTTCAGCGCTCTCTCCAATATTTTCTTAAATGCTTCCACCATCCCATTAGCTGGTGGATGATATGGTGTGTTCTTCTGATGGTAAAGCTAAAATTCTTCTATCATTGTGCTAATCGTCTCATTAAGAAAGTGTGTATCGCAATCTCTTATTAAAATTTTTGGACAACTAAACCTTGTTAGCATGTACTCAAATATGAATTTGGTTGTTGTCATGTTTGTACAGTCCTTCATAGGCTGCGCCTCCACCCATCAAGTTAAGTACTCAGTCACGGTGATGATGTACCGTGCACCCGTCTTCTTTCCTAGAGGCTGAATTGGTGCTACAAATTCAATCTCCCACTTCTCGAAGGGTTGTAGCAATACCTGCAGATTCAGTGGAAACTCATCCCTGCTTGAGGGTTTGCTAGCCCTTTGGCATGCATCACATGCCCTATAATACACTGTTGAATTCTTATGCAAGGTCGGCCACCACAACCCAACTCATAGAATCTTCTGCACTGTTTCCTTTTCTACATAATGACCTCCCGTGGCTCCACCATGAGCCTTCGGGAGGATGCTATTTCGTTCAAAATTTTTCACATAAGGTCGCAATATTTCATCTGGTCCAATTTTATACAAGTGCCCTGCAATGACAGAAAAGTCTATTGTGCGCACTACCAGTTCCTTCTTCTGATGGCTTGTATATCCTTCCGGAGTTGTACCTATCGTCAGCAAGTGTATACTATCTTCAAAGTGGTTGTTCACGGCACGCATTGTAAAGAGCTACGCATTAGGCAATCCTTCCTCCAAATTAGTAGGATCTTCGCCAGTTTCAATGCACGACAGATGATCAGGTCTAACATTCAAGCGTTTGGGTTTCACAATAACTTCAAAATCATACTCCTAGAACAACAATAGTCACCTGCATATCTTCCCCCCCAACACAGGCTTTTTGACTAGGCCTTTTAATGCCGAATGGTCTGTATACATCTTAAAATGTCCACCCAACAAATAATGACTAAAATTCTAGAGCATGTACAACATAGCTAGTCCTTCGCGCTCTATGGTGGAATAATTTTTCTCAGCTTTGGACAGCTTCCTACTTGTGAACACTATAGGGTGATCCAAGTCCCCTTCACCAGACTATGTCAATATTGCTCCCAGCACAATACATGACGCATCCACATACACATGAAATTCCTTCTTCCAATCCAAGAAGACTAAGATTGGCGCGGTGACCATTTTCTCCTTTAGCACATCTGAGCTCTTCTAGCATGCTTCATTATAATAGAACGTAACATCCTTCTTTAATAGTTTTTCCATCGAAGTGGTGATTTGGGCATAGCTCTTGATGAATTTCCTATAGTATCTCGTATGCCCCAACATTGCACATAGTTGTTTCACACTCCTTGGCACCTCCAACTTTATTATGACCACGATCTTTGCAAGTTCTACCATCAAGCCTTCTCTACATACCACATGACCCAGCAAGATCCCAAAAGGTGTGCAGAACAAACATTTCTTCATATTGAGTGTGATTTGGTACCTTCGGCATGTATCTAGCATCAAGCTTAGAGTTTCCACATGGATCTTCACCAGTTCAAACATTGTCCAATCGTCAAGGTATACTTCCAGAGATTTATGAATGAAATACTTGAACTCTACAATGACTATGCGTGAAAATATTGTCGTCACATTCTTCAGCCCATAAGGAATCACCATATATTGGAAGCATCCCCATTCAATCGTGAAGGTCATCTTACTTCTATCCTCTGGCGCGATCTTGATCTGATGGTACCCAGAGAACCCATCAGTGAACGAATATGCTTCCTGGTAGCTAACATTATCCAGGACCTCATCGGTGAACAAAGTTGGGAAGGGATCATGCACGCAGGCATCATTCAACTTCTTGAGATCTATGCATATCCTTATTTCTTCCTTCTGCTTCTTTTCCTGAACCACTATTGGGCTTACCCAATCAGATTCTTCCACCGGTTCAATAATACCTATTGCAAGCATCTTGTCTAACTCTAAGAGGACCCTTTCTTTATACTTTGGACTGAGGAAATAAGGTCTTTTCTTCACAGGTTTCGCGTTTGGTTTTAGGGTGATCTTTATGACACCCAGGTCGCCTATTATCCCTTTCAGACCTGAAAAATTTGTTGGAAACAGACCCTAATATTCACGGAGTAGTTTGGTGACCTTATCTACTATTGTGTCATCCCAGTAGTCCCCAATATTTGCAAAATTTGGCTCTACCTCCGTGCTAATCTTCACCTGCTGGGTTTTGAGCGGCTCGGTTATGTCTGTATTCTCTAGTTGTGGTCCTTCGACTTTGCGGTGACCTTAAGTCTCTGGGATAATAATCTTCCTCGGGTCTTCGTCTTCTTCTTCTGCTATGGAATTTTAGCATTCCAATGCATGGCTCAACTGGGTGGTCATATTAGGTTGAATCAAATCTAGAGGATCCTATGATATCCTGAAAATTGTCATCTTAACATCCTGCAACGCTTCATTGATAGAGTCAAATCCATCCTCAAAACTGAACATCATAAAAAATCCTTGGCGCAAAATATCCCATTCTTCAGTGCCATGGCAGAGTTCCATCTCCAAGTACCAATTCATTGGTATAACATCCAAGGTATGACAAAACAAATGGACCTATTCTGGTTGGGGCTTTGCTCCGTACACTTTAGTCCACTTGGCCAAATGGTCACATGGATCATTTCTCCCATCATATTTTTCCGTTAGTCGCACCTTCAGATGACCAAATCATACCCTCATCATCCTCCTATATTTGTGCCAATCATCAAAACTATCTTTGTACGTACCCCACCATCTTGCGGGTGTAGCTTGCATCGCCCAATCCAATGCCTGGAAGCGATGATCTCTGGTACTTCCCTTTCAAATGCATCCAGAAAGTGATCAACATTAGTTAACGCATCAGAGTGAGGCAAATTTCTTACCTTTGATTGTACACAATGCAACGACTTAGTCATCATATTACAGCATAGCGTAGATACTTCATGTATTCGATTCTACCAGTGATCCAGTTCTTTATATGAATATAATGTGCAGGAGCCCTCACGATCCCATGCAATACGTCTGTCTACTATCAGATTCACCCAATCCTGATGCCATGTCATTATCTGTAAATCTGGTCCAAATTGTCATCACATTCATAATTACAGACTGGTTCAGTATAGTGCGGTTCTTCTGTAGGGTCCAGTGGCACCACTACGTGGAGAAATTTCTTCTCAAATATCATATTTCGCTTCTTCAGATTGATTACCCCATTCATGTTAGTGGCCCAACTGATCCCAAGGAGCACAGGGTAGGGATTACTATCATCCATAATCTCTATCACTTCAAAATCTGCTAGTGCGCTCACACCTTCGATGTTAACTGTTACCCCCTGCAACCTTCCCATTGGGATGATTTTCTACTGATTCGCCATCCTTAACTGAATCGAAGACCACTGTAGCGCAGATCTCCACATTCTTTCCCATGTCTATTTCGGAAAAACATTCGCATGGGACCCTGGGTCTAAGATAACTTGGTCCATTTCGTATTCTCATATCTATGCGGTGAGTCTCATCTCACGTCCAGTTCGTGCATTATGGTTACCAAGCTTCTTAACTACGAATGGTCCTCTAGTAGTGGTTTCCTTGCCAGCGCATCTATTGATTAGATCCTACAGCCCCTTCAAAACCTTACTATCGAGGAGCAGTTTCATGCAGGTCTCCAAGAACGTGGCAATCATGGATGGGTCCTTTTTTTAGCCAGTTTCTCCTGACTCCCTGAGGCAGAGGCTTCAGCAAAACTTTTCTTTGCTTCCATAAATGTTTCTTTTGCATGTTCTAGATCAAACCCGATCTCCTTTTCTGGTGCTTTGTGGACCTAGTCACTTTCTTCAGACTACTTCCCCTTGTCCTCACCAGTTGTCACTCCACTTTGCAGCATAATATTTACCTTAGGGTCTTCCTCACAAGGCTCAACCCTCATCATCTATAGGTTCTGAGTTGGTTTCTGAGGCTACACCCCCTTCTCACGTATCTTAGCTAACAATATAGGGAAATCCTCTGTCACATGGTCAAAATGAGTACAATAGCAACATGATAGCCACATCGTATTTTGACAACCTGGCGCGTAGTGTCTTGGTCCTCCACAATTGTAACAAATAATCTAACCTTGACCTCTACCAGCTCCTCCTCCACCATGACCTCACTCGCACCCTTGATACTTGTCTCGCATTCCTACAGTGCCTTGGTTTGGGGGCCACATTTCTACCTGCACCCTATATGCAGGTGTCCTATTCATCATCAAGTCATAACTCCAACAATTGTGGCCATCATGACCCATATATTGGTAGAAGTTGTAGAAGAGCTGTTGTGGTGTTTGTACGAATTTCTGCAGCAAATGGAAATTGTCTGTCACATGTTTCCTAGCTACCTGACAGGTAGCAAACCATAGCGCGGGCCCTGCATTTGGCTCTGCTGTAGCTTCTGGCCTTAGAGGAATTGGTCCCCTTGCTGCAACATAATTTGTGAAAACCAGATAATAATATTTGTCATGCCCCTAGCTTTTTCACTTTAGGCACCAAACTTCTTCGCACACCTCTGGCCGAGTCGTTCTGTCCTTTTTCAGATTTTTGCATTTCGAGGGAAAGGTTCTGCACCCATGAATTTGTTGAACCCCTAGATTAGTAATTTACATTGGTGTCTCATGTAATCTCATCATGATTTCCAAAGCTTCCGCCTAGGTCCCAATCTTCTGTTATGATAGCGCAACCCTTAGATGAGGCAGAAGCAAGGTCACAAACCATTCGTGGTGCTGCCCATTAGTCAGATTCATGTTGGCTTCATGGATCATACACTTCAATCTCTGATCCAAATCCTAGGATGTCTCACCAGGCTTCATCATGATCTCTTTGAATCCCATAGTTGATTGCGCTTCAGACTTAGGTCTACTAAATTCCTTATTCAACACAATTTGGATATCTGCCAACGTGGGCATCAAATTATCATTACAGTACTTAATATACCAAGTTAGTGTGCAGTCCTGAAAGGCACTGACCAAAGTTTCTTTCTTCATTTGATCGTTCATGATACCTTGAGATTCCCATACATCCTTCATGATGAACCAAAATTGGTTCATATCTTGATGTCCTACACCCTTGAGCACAGGTAGCTTTATGTAGTTCGCCATATTGAACAGTGGTGGAGGTGGTGGCGGTGTCGGTGAGGGGGTAAGTGGTGGAGGTGATGATGGAGGCAATGTGGGTGGATGAGGTGAGGATGGAGGCGGTGTAGGTATTCGCAAGTATCCCTGTCTTATCAACTAAATAACACTCAACATACAAGCCTGTGCTTCTCCTTCGTTTTCACTCACAGGAGGTTCAATCAATAGGCTATATTCAGGGCCTTTTCTTCCTCTATCCCTAAAAGTCCTTCCACTTCATGTAGCCCCAAGAATCAAGGTAACTGCATAACTCGATTTTCACACAAGAGCATCTTAATCCAAGTATTTAATGATTTAAAGTAATTACCTCATGACCCTTTGAAAAAGTGTCACTCTGCTTCACTGTAACTGCCAGAAGTATTGACCACGAACTCTGTCACAAACCCTCCTATGATACGGTCGAGCTAATGATCAGTGTGTGCAATATAATATTCAAAGGCTTCCAACTTCTGCACTAACTCCAGGGTCCAGACAATCGTATCGTCAAGCCTCCACCTTCCTTGGTTGTCTATCAATTTCACGATCCACTCGTATAGCTCAACCAGGAAGGAACAGAAGAATATTTCATGTATCTCTGTGTATAGATATCTGTCCAACCACTTTTATTTCGTCAATCATGGATTCCTGTTTTCTTGAACCGTGAATTCATGGATCTTTCTATCCATCCAGTCTTCAATCTCCTTCTTAGTTTGATTCCAATGATACGACATCACACATCTCATTATGTGGATCTCGGTCTCAGAAATGGAACCATTTTTTGGCTTGATGGGCCCTGAACTAGGTTCAGCGTTAAATAGCCAAGAAAATCCCTACACTATTGGCCATTTTGACATCAATATGTGGAGTGCAGACTTAAGTCTCACCTAAAGTAGAAAGCGGGGATATAGGAACCATGTTTTCGCACCCTGAGATGATTGTGATGTCGATTATTTGCCTTAACCTTCCTTCGTGCAAATTGATAAGCCCTTTAGGGCTTATCAAAGTACTTCTCTTATTTGTCCTCAAAGCCTCTACGAAAGTCTCCGATCGTCCTTTGTGGACCCTAAATAGATAGATCAGGAACTTACATACCTCTGTAATTACTCTTACCTCTGTATCTACCTAGATTCACTTAAGTATTGGTTATTTTAACATGCATTATCTTTGCGTAAACAAATGTTCCTACTTGCGTTCATATGAAAAAGTAATATACATAGATTTGTGCATCAATATAGCATTACTTTATACTCCAGTATTCAATATAACATAATCACAACATTCATAACTGAGGTAAAATAACACATACACAAATAATTCTAGAATATTCCTCTTTATTGATAATCCAAATTTCCAATACAGACCTTGACTACCTTGTGCACATAGGTTCAGGGGTCTGTGCACTCAACTGCAGACTTCTACCCTAGGCCTCTGTGCACTTGGTTGCATAGCCTATTCCTACACTAAGACTCTTCGCTGTTAACTCTCACAGACCCATACATAAACCATAAAAAGACTCTATTGAACTGGACTTCCTTAGACTCTTCTAAGACTCCCTTTTTATACAATCCGATGGTCCGCAGACCATGGGTAGATCTATAAAGCGACATGAACTATACAAAAGAACGGTGGAAAACCCTTAGTAACTCTTTACATCTTCATGCTCCACTACCACAAAATGTAGAGAATTCACATTCTTTACACAAAACTTGGGTCTTTAGCCCCAAGCTTGACCCCAGGGGACCCATTCCCAACAATCTGATATATGGAGAATTTTGGTATGGTTATCAATCTCAAAATATCAAACTTCCATATGCATTAGATGTTGCATTTCTCTTGGATCATCTTGATGTGTGATGGTGTTTTAAGCTACTTCGGGCCCATTTCCTTGTCACCACAGATATTTCAAAAAATTCCTTAACATAGAAAAATTCTTGTAAACTGACCCATTGGCGCAAATAAAGTGTATATTTTTTCTACAAATCAGCTAGCTTTGATACCATGTAGAAATTCCCACCTGTAGATCACCTGGTGATGTAATATACTAAAGCAAAACACTTGATCTACTTCTACAAAAAAATTAGTGGAAGATTAATCGAACATGAGCAACATCAATAAGAACACATATAACTGATAAGAAGGAATCAATCACACATAACATAGAAGATATAACCTGGGGAAAGCACCAGCATAAAACCCCATCTTTGTATTATCATACAAGTGGAAATATAACCAGTATTACAAAAAGAATAAGCTCAAAAGCTATCTTTCTCTCTCTGCAATACCTCTGCTGCTCATAGATAGTTAAAGGCCTATATCCAACCTCTGGTCTGCCCTCCAAGCCTCCTATTACTTTGCGCAATTTTGATTGGGGTCTAGTGCAGCCACTTGTGTGAATTGGCCTCTTGACACACTCACTAACCCCTAATCCAACTACGCAGTCCTATAGGAGATAAATCCTCATCATAGATGAGCTTCCTTTATAGGAAAAATATTCATCCAACTGATAGTACATAGTCCCTTCTCTGATCTCAACTGGCCCTCTATTTGAACTAACTTGCATGAGTTATTCATGAGAGAATCTTTAGTTATCTATAGTACAATAGTTATATGCTAGCATGCATTAATTAACTGAACTCACATTAATTTAAACAAACTGTTTAAATCAATCTAATTGGACTTGACTCAGTTAACTGATCCAACTAATTACAAATCAAATTAGAACTCATCCTCATCTCTTTAACTAATGGATAAATTCCTTAATTAATAGATAAACTGTTGCATGTCCTCACATAGACTTCGTGTTTGAATTTTCTCAACTAATTAACTCATGGATAATTAATTAATTTATTTTCAAACAGCTGTTAAGTTCAAATTTGAATTTTACTTCCTATTTTTAGTCAAGGGACTGACTAAAATAGGAATCCATCCTGAACTGCTAAAAATAGAATGTTATTTTTAGCACTTCAATTTTTCATTCCTTGTTGCTCAATCCAGCACTGGTACCCAAACTGCTATTATAGCAGTGCTATTTTTAGCACTTCTATTTTTAGCATTTCTTGTTGTTCTTTTCAACACTCCCTCTCAACAAGAAAGGCTTCCTCTCGAACCCAAGCCTATACCTTCGGAATGTTTTTCATGCAACAATTCTACCAAGTGTGGTTGCTCCAACAACTCTCGGGAAAAAAAAAAAGAACAACTCCCAACTGACCTATCTCTGTTGGGCTAGAAACATACTCTGATGCTAAAGCTCTACATGTTGCTGACAAGTGCTCCCTCTCTAACCTCTGCGTTATTGCAACATCTCCATGCATCTCGCACCATTGCAAACCTCTCTGTGCCAACCTGCACTAGTGCAACACTTGTGCCTCTCGCATTGTTGCAGCCTGCTAGCTCTGCATTATCTTGGGACTCCTGCACTGTAGCTCCCTCTGCTGCTCAAGCCGCATTTTTCTCTACCCAATCAGTCAGTATTGCTACTCCTCATCGGGGCTCCTATAGCAAGGTCGAATCAAAGAGGTTCGGTACCTCAAGGATCCCACCCCTTCTCCTTAGGACGATCACTCCACATCGCCCCACCTCCTACTTGGAGGTATGGTTGCATGTGATCCTTCTGCCCACCTGGCTCAAAATTTCCCCCTACTGGAGGTCTCTACATGAGTAGATGTCTCTACTCGATCTCCTCTCAGCTTCTCTAGTTGTGGTTTCTCCACAACCTCCTGAAACTACTTAACCAATCATGGTTTTTCCACAATTTTCTGAGATTTCTTCTGTGGCTGCATGTTGAGAGGTAATTTACTCTCCTTCTCAACCACCAAGTATCTAAACTTTGTCTTTCTCCTCAAGGCTTTGCATGCATCTTGTACCTCAAACGCATACAGGTTCTTGGCTAGCACACCAATCTGTTTCATATTTCCTGTCATCATGAAATTTTCTAGAAAAAGAGCTGATTTTAAATTAACGATATCTCCCTCATCTGAACTCTGATTCAGGCGATTTTTTTTTTTGAATTTGGATCTTTTTCTGCAAGGAGTCCAAATCTACTATTTGTTTTTGAAAATTTTGTACAAAAATTTTCAGATCTACTCTGCAAACTCTCAGCCCAAAACTCAAAACTTTGAAATCTCCTCTCAGTATATTGTCCTTCCTTGATCACTTGTGCTCCGATACCATGTAGATTTGTTTTTGTAAATCAGCTGGCTCTGGTACCATGTAGAAATTTCCACCTATAGATCACCTGGTAATTCAATATACTAAAGAAAAAAACTTGATCTAGTTCTACAAACAATTTAGCAGAAGCTTAATCGAACATGAGCAACATCAATAAGAACACATAACTGATAAGAAGGATTCAGTCACACATAACACAGAAGATATAACCCTGGGAAAGAACCAACCTAAAACCCCATCTCTATATTATCATACACGTGGAAATATAACCAGTATTACAAAAAGAATTAGCTCAAAAGATATCCTTCTCTCTTTGCAATACCTCTGCTACTCATAGACAATCAAAGGCCTCTATCCAACCTCTGGTTTTCCCTCCAAGCCTCCTATTTCCTTGCACAATTTTGATTGGGGTCTAGTGCAGCCACTTGTGTGAATTGGCCTCTTCATACACTCACTAACCTATGATCCAACTATGCAGTCTTGAAGGAGATAAATCCTCATCATGGATGAGCTTCCTTTATAGGAAAAATATTCATCCAACTGATAGTACATTGTCCATTCTTTGATCTCAACTAGGTCTCTGTTTGAACTGATATGCATGAGTTATTCATGAGAGAATATTTAGTTAACTGAAGTACAACAATTATATGCTAGCATGCATTAACTAACTAAACTCACATTAATTTAAATAAACTATTTAAATAAATCTAACTAGACTTGACTCAGTTAACTGAGCCAACTAATTACAATTCAAATTAGAACTCATCCTTATCTCTTTATCTGATGGATAAATTCCTCAGTTAATAGGTAAACTGTTGCATGTCTTCACATAGACTTCATGTTTGAATTTTCTCAACTAATTAACTCATGGAGAATTAATTAATTTATTTTCAAACAATTGTTAAGTTCAAATTCGAATTTTACTTCCTATTTTTAGTCAATGGACTGACTAAAATAGGAATCCATCCTAAATTGCTAAAAATAGAATGCTATTTTTAGCACTTCCATTTTTCATTCCCTATTGCTCAATCCAGCATTGGTACCCAAACTGCTATTATAGCAGTGCTATTTTTAGCAGTTCTATTTTTAGCATTTCTTGTTGCTATTTTCAACACTCCCTCTCAACAAGAAAAGGCTTCCTCTCGAACCCGATCCTGTACCTTTGGAATGTTTTGCATGTAACACTTCTACCAAATGTGGTTGCTCCAACAACTCTCGGAACAAAAAAAAAAAAAAAAAAAACTCCCAACTGACCTCTCCCTGTTGGGATAGAAACATACTCTGATGCTGAAGCTCTACCTGTTGTTGACAAGTGCTCCCTCTCTGACCTCTGCACTACTACAACATCTCCATGCATCTAGCACCATTGCACACCTCTCTGTGCCAACCTGCACTGGTGCAACACTTTTGTGCCTCTTGCATTGTTGCAGCATGGTAGCTCTGCGCTGTCTTGGGACTCCTACATTGTAGCTCTCTCTACCGCTCTATCTGTGTATGTCTCTAACCAATCAGTCAATCCTGCTACTCCTCATCAGGGCTCCTATAGCAAAGTCAAATCAAAGAGGTTGGGTACCTTAAGGATCCTGCCCCTCCTCCTTGGGATGATCACTCCACATCGCCCCACTTCCTACCTGGAGGTATGGTTGCATGTGATCCCTCTGCCCACCTGGCTCAATTTCCCCCTACTGGAGGTCTCTACATGAGTAGATTTCTCTACTCAATATCCTCTCATCTTCTCTAGTTGTGGTTTCTCCACAACCTCCTAAAGCTACTTCACCAATCGTGGCTCCTCCACAATTGTCTGAGACTTCTTCTGTGGCTGCACGTTGAGAGGTAATTTACTGTCTCTCTCAACCACCAAGTATCTAACCTTTGCCTTGATCCTCAAGGCTTTGCATTCATCTTGTACCTCAAGTGGATATAGGTTCTTGGCTAGCACACCAATCTGTTTCATATTTCCTGTCGTCAAGAAATTTTCGAGAAAAAGAGCTGATTTTAAATTAGCGATATCTCCCTCATCCGAACTCCGATTCAGCCGATTTTTTTTTTGAATTTGGGTCTTTTTCCACAAGGAATTCAAATATTGTATTTTTTTCTGAAAATTTTGTGCAAAAATTTTCAGATCTTCTCTGCAAACTCTCGGCCCAAAACTCAAAACTTTGAAATCTCCTCTTAGTATATTGTTCTTCCTTGATCACTTGTGCTCCAATTCCATGTATATTTTTTTTACAAATCAGCTATCTCTGACACCATGTATAAATTGCCACCTATAGACCACCTAGTAATGCAATATACTAAAGCAAAACACTTGATCTACTTCTACAAACAATTTAGCAGAATCTTAATCGAACATGAGCAACATCAATAAGAACACATATAATTGATAAGAAGGAATCAATCACACATAACGCAGAAGATATAACTCGGGGAAAGCACCAACCTAAAACCCCATCTTTGTATTATCATACAAGTGGAAATATAACCAATATTACTAAAATAATCAACTCAAAATCTATCCTTCTCTCTCTGCAATAACTTTGCTGCTCATAGGCAGTCAAAGGCCTCTATCCAACCTCTGGTCTGCCCTCCAAGCCTCCTATTTCTTTGCACAATTTTGATTGGGGTCTAGTGCAGCCACTCGTGTGGATTGGCCTCTTGACACACTCACAAACCTCTGATCCAACTACGCAGTCCTGTAGGAGATAAATCCTCATCATGGATGAGCTTCCTTTACAGGAAAAATATTCATCCAACTGATAGTACACTATCCCTTCTTTGATCTCAACTAGGTATCTATTTGAACTGACATGCATGAGTTATTCATGAGAGAATCTTCAGTTATCTAAAGTACAATAGTTATATGCTAGCATGCATTAACTAACTAAACTCATATTAATTTAAACAAACTATTTAAATCAATCTAACTAGACTTGACTCAGTTAACTGAGCCAACTAATTACAACTCAAATTAGAACTCATCCTTATCTCTTTAACTAGTGGATAAATTCCTCAATTAATAGATAAACTATTGCATGTCCTCAGATAGACTTCATGTTTAAATTTTCTCAACTAATTAACTCATGGAGAATTAATTAATTTATTTTCAAACAACTGTTAAGTTCAAATTCGAATTTTACTTCCTATTTTTAGTCAAGGGACTGACTAAAATAGGAATCCATCCTAAATTGCTAAAAATAGAATGCTATTTTTAGCACTTCCTTTTTTCATTCCCTATTGCTCAATCCAGCACTGGTACCCAAATTACTATTTATAGCAGTGCTATTTCTAGCACTTCTATTTTTAGCATTTCTTGTTGCTATTTTCAACATAAAGAATATGCCACATCATGAGATGGTGTCATGATTATGTCATGATGATGTCATCATGCCATATGGATACCTTTTAGTGGTGCTACATGTCATACAGAAATAGGTCACCACCTAAAAATGCCAAAACTACCTGTCACGTGTCACCTACCATGTCATCATGTTGATGTCACTACCACCTATTTGCCAAATCATCTGCTAACCCATCCTCAACATTTAATAGAGTTATCCCATTTATCACACTCCCACCTATACTTAGTACAAAACTAAATCTAGTTTTTTTTCAAGTTTTTCCATTGTTAAATATTTAGAGGGGAAGATGTTGGATTCATGTTTTATAAATATTTCTTCATAAAATCATCTGGGATTTGGGTGTTTTAAAATTTTATACAATGTGAAACATTCTAGATGGGTGGATGCCTGGATTTACCCTGCGTGCCACGAAACTATAATTTGATGGAACCATGATGAGACTGGACAGTGTAAGATTTGGATCCAATTTTTTTTCTAATTTGAAAATATTTCAACTCCCCAATGTCCCAAATATTTGGATGAGTCTAGATTTGTCCAACAAGAATATGGTCTTGAATATCTAGATGAGTTTAAATTCGTCTAATAGGTGGATGTATGGTCCTCAATTTCTCCAAAGACTCAAATTTCTACAAAAATATATATGGAATTGAATGTCCTAAATCCTTGGATGAATCCATATTCCTAGATAAGTCTAGATGAATTTAGTATCCATCCCGTTTGTGCATATTTTTAATGACCAAGGCATTTCTTGAAGTCTCATATTTTCATAGTTAAACCTACATGTACTTCAAACCTTTGTTTCTAATCAACCCTTAAGACTTTTTCTAAGTGTTATATACCAATGAAAATATATTTGAGAGGACTACAAAATGAAACACTTGGTTTTCTCATTTGAGTTGAGGCATTAGTGGAAAATTGACTTCAAATACTCAAATCTATAAACTCCATGTTCAAAATTGACAAAAACAAGCAACCATGAATCCACTTTGACATTAGTGACCACTAAAATCTATGAAATCAATGAAAAATCTGGCAACTTTGAAGTTAGTGACAATGATTTTGCAACACACCCCCTCCCAATTCCCATTATAATATTGATTAAAAGGAGGTGGTTACTATGCCAACCCGAGATCCAAGGTGCAGTTATGGAAATGGGTTCTAAAAATTTCAAACTTGCATCTCGCTTAAAATCTCAATTCGACATCAGTGTTGTGACCGTCTCGTTAAGATAATTCCAATGATATAAATTTAACTTTAATTCGACCTCTGGTTAGAAATATATGGAAAATTGAATTTCCAGTTAATATAGTGATGCTACATCACTTCCTCGCCATGTGGCATACATGTGGTCACTCTAGCCAGACTTCTCATGCCACTTTGTAGCATTGAATTAGCCACTACCCATTAGGGGTTGGGCTCCCTAACTATGTGCTACATGCTAACTCAAGGTTACCTATGTATATTTATTTATTACCACTTATGCTGAAACCCCAACAAGGCAAGTCACAAGTTAAAACTAACTCTACATTCCATGGTCAAAGGTTGGCTCAGATCTTGGTAGCAATTATTTATGCGAGAACTTTAGCTTGACCCTAACCCCATACGTGATCCATAACTTACATGTATACATACTATTACATGGGGCTTGAAATTGAACCCAAGTCATAGGTCGAAAACATTTAAACAATCATGTTTTCACACCCTTACAATCTTGACCACTTCCTATCCTTCAATATGGAAAGTCAGCCCATTCTCAACCCACTTCGATGGCATGATAGGGCTAGCCTAGATCTTGATCTTTCTCCTAAGGTCTTGGCCATGCCTTTAGTCATGAGAAGTAAAAGATAAGGGGTTAAGTAATGACAACCACCATAAAGGTATAGCTCGTGCTTCATTTCCCCTTGCAATATTAGGCATTCTGTATGCGAATGACATAAGGAAACCATATTGTGTTCACAATGGCCTCTATCACAATAATATGAGTTTCAACCTAGCATGGGCCATGTTGGGCACAAAGGGCCACACATGAAGGTCTCAGCCATGATTCAGCCTTAGTGGCTATATAACTGCTTGGAATTGTAGCAGGGTTCTACCTTTGACCTTGGGGTTCTATGAAGCACAAACAAGTGCTATCCCTCTTGAGCTTACAACCAGGTCTTCCTTTTTTGGTCTACAGAAGGAATATGGTACCAAAAGGGCCACAAGGAGGCCGACACACACCAAGTCATTAGGAATACCTCCTTCAAAGGTAACTCATAGGCATAGGCCATGGATATGAACACATAAGTGGATACATTAAGAACCCATGTGATCCGGATTTAAATAGGAACACAACAAAATACAGAGATAACCATATACACAAATATGCAGCGGAAATAATACTTCATTTCATTAATGGAAAATACTGAAATATGCTTACAACCAGAAATGGAAAT
>APFE030932564.1:107466-149856 GCA_000404065.3 Pinus taeda | reverse complement strand
ATGTGACCAATCGGTGGAGATATACCCATGGAGTTTTTCAGACCAATCCCTACTTAAAATCAATCCATAAAATTCAGGTATATCGGCGATTAGAATATCAATCCTTTGGACAATTCTTGGATCTGCCGATAACCTGATTGTTACAGAGTTTATTTCTCCTAGGACTTGAACTTTAGTTCTGTCTAACTACACAATATGAATAGAAGACTTCTGGGGTTCTATATTTAGTTTGGAACAAATTGAAGCAGGCATTATATTGGAAGATGCTCCAGAATCAATTAAGCAGTTGTGCAGTTTTCGATTATAAATTTCATAAGTCAGGAGGAAAGGAGGGGTATGGGAGTTTGATCTATCTCCGATCAGAATTGTGTCGGTTGCCTCAACTCTACTAGCAGGGGGTTGTCCTGAGTCACTTGCAGCTTTAGTGGTGGGAAGAGGGGAAGAAGGTACAGCGTTAAACTCTTTGAGTAGTAATTTTTTCTGATGTTTTAATTTACTAAGTTCAAACATGGTGATGTTTTCCTTAGTTTTCTTCATGTCATCGACAATGTTGTAATCCATCGAATCATAAATTACTAAAGTCTTAGATGGTGAAGGTGTGGTAAAAGATGATGGCTGATTGTTTGTTACTGTTGTGGCTGGTTTTCTAACGAGTACCTTTTCCTTTACAGTGTTGGTTGTGGCACTCCTTTTCTTAGGATTGGCTTGGGTGGTTTCGGGAGCACCTTTACTCCTTGTAGTGACAGGAAAGGCTTCTTGTTCGGCATCAGTATCGGAATTAGGGAGTATAAAGTCCCACATTCCGTGACACTCAACTACTTCCTCTTCTTCTCCTTCAGATGGCATAACTATTTCTTCCTCTTCTTCTTCCTCAGGATCCGAGTCTGCATATTATATAACATTAGGGGGTTTGAATTCGGGTTTCTTGGAATTCCTATATGGTTTCTTCGTTGGGGATTCTGACACTTGTTTCTTGATTTCAACCATTTCGTTCGACATTGTTTTAAGGACTTTTTGAAGGCCCTCCATGTCATATGGATCCTTAATGTTCTTTTTCTTAGAGTCGTCTTTAAAGGAAACTTTTTTAGATTTTCTTTCTTCCAAGGCAATTTTCTTTTCTAAGGCGATTACACTTTTTTCTACTGCGAGTGCTTCCTTCATATTCTCGGCTAATGTGGTCTGTTTGGCCCTATCAACGAATATAGCAATGTTTGAAGGCAAAGCAGTGATATACCACTCGCTTCTAACTTGTTCACTTGGTTTATCATCAATGGGGATCTTATTCAAGAGTTTGTTAAATCTGGAGTTGAACTCCTTGATGGGTTCTCTTGATTTGATCCTTAAGTTTGGAAGATCATGGAAAAGTGTAGCTAAGGATCTATCATCACCGTATTTGGTGAGAAACTGTTCCTGGAAGATATTCCAACTCGTGATGGATCCAGAGGGTAAGGAAAAATACCAAGACCTTGCAGATCCTTGTAGTGAATAGGGAAACAATCTTACTACCACGTCTTCTTCAGTGACTCCCTTTAGATTGACTGACAGCATAAAATTGTTAATATGTTCTTCTGCAGAAGTTCCAGCATCTGGATTGAATTTGGGTATCCATTTTTCGGGGTAATCGGGTAATGGATGTAAAGGTGCAGGCATAGTGACCGCACCAGGACTTCTCCATGGTCTTTGGGCCATTTTAGGATTACCAACGTTCGCTTGTGGTGCTCCAGGTGTTTGAGGTGGAGGTGGAAGTACTGAATGAAAAGATTGTGATGTTTGAGATGGAGTCCCTTGATGAACAACTATATGAAGTGGTGATGTGGGTGTATGACTTCGCACAGGTGATGATGAAATGGAAGATGATGAGGAGAGGGTATCGCTACCAGAACCTTCAGTTGTCTTTTTGATCCTTTTCCTCTCGGGTAAAGGAAATTCAGGTGGCTCAATTCCCAGCTTTTCACTTTGGAGTCTGGTAAGATGAGGGGGTAAGTGAAATTGAGAAGTGTGACTGCCTTGTGATACTTCAGATCTAGGAGGGGATATTGAGAAGCCTTGAAGTTTCTGGATGATGGATTGAACTTCAGGGGACTCGGGACTTAGGTGTTTTGAAGTATGATGTAATTGAGAAGTAGTGGTTGATTCCTCTTCGTCTCGTCTGGATATTGGAGATTCAGAATGCGAATGAGATATTCGAGGAGAGGTGGAGGGTGAGTTGCTCTTTTAATGGTTTGTAGGTGTTGGTTTACTCGCCATTCATAGCATATGCCCTCCTTCTAGCGCTAGAAATGTTTAGGCCTCAGAAATCGTTGCCACAACATCGGGGATAACCACCCGGTCCGGACCTTGGTACAGCTCCTTTTCTGTTTGGAATGGTGGCTCCAACTGGAGATAACAGGACCAGTTTCTCGATAATGAAAATAAAAGGGATGGATGGGTGATGAATAAATTGCTTAACTGATAGGTGAATGACTTATTCTATTGACAAAAATAGGGAAACTAATACTAATCCCAGGAACAACTTATTCTTTCAGAATGTAGCGTTAAATAATCTTTATCTATTTATCAGGCATATAGATGACTCTGTAAAATAAATAAAGGATGTTCAATCATTCAAAGATTGCTTCACATGAATAGTCACAATGAAGCGATGCATATAGATTACTACATTCATTGTTCATATCATCGATACATATATACGTCTAAGAGGAGAGCATGCGATAAACAACCAATAATGGAATGCATAAAGAATTCTATGAAAAACACACATATATATAAGCGATAATAGCAAGAGCGATTCCAATAACAATTCATATAACGAAAAAGAATATAGACGTAGATAATAGTACCATGTGAGCTGTAGATCGATCCGAAATATCAATCGCTATTCAGAATTCCTTCTTCAACAGAAATGCTTTCAAACAATGACAATAGTGCACATTTGCATAAAAGCTTTCCTTATCAAATTCGGAATAATTGGTCAAGTTTCATAAAAGAATATCCCTGAAGTACAATAGTGCAACTTTAGGGTTTAAGTCATATAAAAAACTTTTACGACCCTTTCTAAATGCATGAAAGGGTCTTTAAATACTACTAAACTAAAAAGATCTATGAAACAAAATCCTACTAAATTGGTATCAGTAAATCTGGTCTACTTCTCAGGGGCGATCTGGCAGTCAACGAAATGAGTCATGCCTCAAGTTGCTTGCCCTTAAACCTTAGCTGGCTTATCGCGAGCATTGGTTCTACTTCTGGCAGTTTGTTGAGGCGTAAATTGAATTGGGCGGCGAAGGTGGCATCCTGGATGTCGGGTATAATATAACTGACAGCATCGGTTAGGCACTTCAAGACGACTCTTTGGCTATATGGTTTGACTAAAAAGAACCAATACGCATCCCATGTCAGACTGTTGACTCCAGCGATCAATCTTGCGCTTTTCTCCAAGTCCGGATAGCATGAATGCTCCAATATATTTGTTGTTGCTAATTGACCTGGAGTGCATTGGGAAATTGTGTTAGATAAATACAATGTATTATTTACTAATTCAATTAAATTTCCACTGATTGTCCTGCATCTGGAAGTCGCTCTTTCTTCTTTCATCAATTGTGATTGCCATTCTGTGAACAATATTTCTTTGTGCGATTCTAGAATTCTTGGTAGATTAGCTGCCCGACCTACATCTGAATCCTTCCATTCTATAAAGTTTGTCAATGTTTCTTCTGCCTGATCCAAGTCGGCCCTTTCTTTGTCTACCTTTTCGCTTATAGACGCTGACAATTCGCACAATGGTTCTGCTCGTATGAGATGTTGACATAACAGCTTAACCTGATTAATCAATCCTTTATTTAGTTGGAGCGCCTCTGCTTTAAACTCATCTATCTTAGGGAGGTTTTTCATTTGCTCAATTTTAGTGGTCAATTGAGCGATTTGTTCATCTTTTGCTTTTATTGTTCCCTCAGTCGATATTCTTAACTGTTCCAGTGCCGCTGATAACTCCTTATGCCTTTGTATTGCGCCTTCATCTATCCTCTGTTTTTGCTCTTATAATTGCTTGACTAGCTGGTTATTGTTCTACTGTTGTACTAGCAATTCTTTCTCAGCATGCTCTGCCCTCTGTTGTACTTCTAATAGTCTCGCCTGTAGTGAAGAGATATCCTGATCCTTTGCTTTCAACAAATTACTCACCTCCGTTGCTTTATCAATAGTTGCCGCCGAATATGCTCCAGCGAACTGTGATAGCTTGGTTAAGTCAACGGAGGGGTTGAATTCCTCTTTCCATACAACATTGCCCGTTACTGTCAATTCAGGAAATGGGGAAGGTTGATCAGTTATTCTCCTTTTCCTCTGTCGCTTTACGACGGCTTTATGCTTAGGGCTGTAAAATATATCTAAAGGGGGGATCTCTTCAATTTGCAAAACGATCTCTCCCGTTGGATCTTTAGGAATTATCTCTAGTTCTTTTGTTTTGCATAGGTCGCTGGTTTCACCTGAAACCGGTTTTGATGTCACTTCCTGTGTATCGCCTTCCTTTGAAACCTCATCATCTTTTGAACACTCTAAGTTATTGATGATTGTACTGAATTGATTCCATTGCTGGAGCAAATTCAGATCAACTAATGGATCATGGTTAGCTTTAGAGTTGCTCTCCTCTTGGGTCTTTGCTTGGGTTTCTTCTTGTTGTTGTGCATTTTCCTGAGTTGCCTCCTGCCTTTGGCTATGCGTATCCTCCTGCTGTTTTGATGTAGTAGGAGGTGGTGTATTATGTCGCTGTTCAGACTCGCTTGACCTGGTTGCTGTCGGTACAGTTGCTAACAGGTCGAGAGGCAAAGTTTGCAACCTCTGTTCTCTGATTCTGTTAAACTCAACTAGTCCTTCATCATTATAAACATTTCGGGCAAGCGACTTGACTTGATACAGTGATTCGGCTGATGCGAACAAGTCTTCAAATTTGTCTTCTTTGTGCTCGACCTTGGCCAATTTGGCCTGGTCGAGCGCATTGTAAGCAATCTTTTTCGGATCATACTGCCTCCTAGGCAGAGTGGCCAGGGTGAGAAAATTCATTTTCCCGGCTTCCTTCTCTGCATGCTTGATGTCATGCAGGGTATACATTCCAATTCGCAATGGAAAATAAGGCCAAACATGTTTTTTAGCTCTTTTCAGGGTTTGGGTAACCCCTTCAACGCTGATTTGATAGGCTACCTCCCTGGCAAGTAACTTATCAGGGATGTAGAGTGGTAGCACATGTGGTTTAGCCTGACTGCCAAAAACTCTGATATAAGTGAATTTCTCCTCCCCAAACCAACTCGCTACTGCAGTCAAATCTACAGCTGCTTGCTTGGATATTTTAGGGGCAGGCTTATTAAAAATTAAATAATGAATCGGTAACATAAAACCGTTGCAGATTTGGTACAGGTGGTGCTTATAATTAGTCTTCCAAAATTTTTGATGATATATGTGAATAGGTGTGGGGTCTTGCGACGTCCACCTCCATCCCAGTATAGGAAATTCAGAATTAAAACACAACACATCCATAATATATGCACTATAGTAAAATGGCGGAATAACCCTTTCTGTGACACGATAGTCAGACCTGAAGTCAAGAATGGCTTTGGCTAACTTGTCGGACAATATGACCGCCCAGTCTATGATTTCTCCACTGCATGCTACCTCAATTAGGGGGACCATTTCTATCGTGATATTGGTAGAATCATGCAATCCCCATAGCCTACACATCGTAACTCCAGCATAACAGTAAGGTGAACACAGGGAGTCAACTGAGTACTTACCCGAGGTCTCGTGCTTGTGTTTTGCTGGATTCTGTCTCCAGCCTTGAATAGGTTCAGATTCAGTCTCGTTTTATTCTCGAAACTTCTCCAAAAATGCAGCATTATACTTCTTCTCTTCTCGTGGCAGGTGATACATTAGCCTTAGGTCTTTGGCTCGAAATGAACCGAAAACTCTCCCATCCGTAGATTCAAACAATCTATCGATAATTGGGAGTTCTTGGAGTGCCCACCTTACCACATCTGTGTAAGGAAGAACCTGCTCCCAAGCCTCTATTCTGTGTAGGAAGGAGTCAGCCAAATCTTTTAGATTGGCATCGGATTTACTGGTGTTGTAGCATAAAATTTCCACTTCGGTCACCATTGGCCCTTCGGCTTTAATCAAATTATAAGTCCCCTGCCAAGTGGTCTTGGGAAGTCCTAAGCATATTGTATCTGATATTAGTCCTTTGTTCTTCCCAGTTGGATCAGCGACAGATAGCCATGCGGCTGGCGGAGCAGTAGGCATTGTAGTCTTTTTGGATTTCTTTCCCATTCCACTTTCTTCTGTTTCTATGAAATAATTCTGCGTAGAGTAAAATATAAGCATAACACATGCAACAATATCATGAATCGAACAGAATGAAGTATATATATATCTTGGCGCATTCACAGTAATTAATCGACTTAAGGTGGCCTTAGGATAAAATACGTGGATGGCTTCAAGCCTGTTTTTCTTATTAAATGCTCATTACGGCCTGTCAGTCTCATTAATTACAATTGCTTCGATTAATGGATAAATGATTTATTTGAAGCATGTTGAGGGCGATTTGGCGGTTTGAACACGGATGAGCGGCTTTTCTAAAGGATATGGCCTTAATTACGAATAAATCAAATTAAACTGCCTTTATGACTGTTACCTTGAGAAATGTGCCATTTACCTTTGGCGAAATCGGGCATCAGGGGAAATGCTAAGTTATTGCATTGGTTTTGCTTGGAACCCCCGATCGCCGATATCCGATATCGCATCGCGTCGGGTATCACTGGTAGTACCGCTTAGGATGAGGGCATGGTGAATCACCGATTGCCGATAGCGATATCGCATCGCATTGGATGAGGATAAGTTTAGTTGTGCTTTAGGTGCTATCGCCGATTGCCGATTACCGATTTCGCATCGCATTGTGGCAAGGATCATTACTCCGTGTTACTTTATGCTTTGCCGATATCCGATAGTGATTTCGCATCGACGAAAACCAATATGTCCTTTACATTGTGTTTTCTTTGTCATTGCGATACGCGATCTTGCGATCGCTTTATCGCAATGATAAAGATAAATCGTTTTATATCGGGGTTTTTTTTGATTGGTTTTATTGGAAAGCCTCTTTGCGAAATAGAACTTTAAATTGATACCAATTTGAAACAAAAATTAAAAGGGACCCATTTCACATTATATTTTTTGGAATTTTAATGATATGAAATGGGGGGTTGTTGTAGGGCACAACACACTGTTAGATAAATTAAAATTAAAATTGTAGGCCTAGGGGTCCTCCTAGCTAAATTTAGCAAGAAAAGCAATTCTCATAAAATCCGTGCTCAGTAGTCTTCCTCTATTTAAATTTTCAGTTCTATTGGCACCTGTAGGAATCATAAAAAAGATGGAGGACTTAATCAAAACTTTTTTTTTCTGGAAGGGAGGTAAACAAAATGAGAAAACATTTTCTTTCATAAATTGGGATACTGTCACCAAACCATTCTAGGAGGGAGTTTTGAACTTTAAAGATCTCAATACACAAAACGTAGCCATGGGAGCCAAAATAGTTTGGAAGATCATAGCTCCAAATCTTGGCTGGGTGCAAATCTTACTATGGAGAAAATATTTCAGAGGTCTAAGAACTCGATGTCTAGACCAACCCAAGAACAAATTTAACACCCCTTTCAACAAGTTCATCAGAAAAACCAGTTCTTTGATTAGAAATCATGCATCCTGGGTTTCAGGCAATGGAAAACGTACCATATATGGAAGGACAACATTCTCAATAGCTGAAGTATTGCGCATGCTTGATTTGCAGCACTGGATGATAAAAGAAAATATCAATACGCTGTGGGATCTATCTAATTGGGAGGAAAATGCGTGGGTCTGTTGGAAACAACTCGTTGTTCCTACTCATCTGCGTCCTGACCTGAATTCTCTATCCACGCACTTACATGGGCTCTCTCCCACTTTAAAAATCAAGCACGATGTGAGAGGTTGGGGAATAAATCGAGCAGGCTACTTTGTAACCTAGGGCTATGCCAAATGCCTAGAGAGGCCTCACGTGCCCCCCAATCCTGCTCCCTGGACTGGAATTTGGAGAATTCCTTTGATCCCCAAGGTTGATCACTTTTGCTGGCTCCTTTGTCACAAAAAAATATTGACTGAAGACAGGCTGCAGGAAAGGGGCTTCTATGGGCCGTCCAGATGCTCCTTATGTAAGGAAAATCCTAAATCTGCCCTTCATATTATGATCGAATGCAAATTCGTATCCTCTATTTAGTAGGAGCTTCTAGCCCCCTGGATTCATAATTTCACCTTCCCATCTTCAGTCCCAGAATTATTTGCAAATTGGATGACCAAATATCCAGGCTACCCTCCAAAAAATAAACAGTCACGTCAGCATGGAGCGCTTTACAAAAGTTTATCAATTGGCATGTATGGTTGGAAAGGAACCAAAGGATTTTTCGTAATAAAGAGCAGGATTTCAAATTAGTGGCCAATGCAGAAAAATGCCAGCTAGCTGAATGAATGGAAGACAAAGGGGATGACGACAACTTAATCCAGTAGGACATAGAGCTAGGATCTGCTCTTAACTTCAAATTCCCAAAAGAAATCAGTTCTCCCCCCTCTTGCAAATATTGGCAAATCAGGAAAAATGAACAAGAATTTCAAATATGGATGTCCAACAAAATTCTTCCATCTCTTTTCCTTGATGGGGCTGCTAAAGGGAATCCAGGTGTTGCGGGAGTCAGAGGTATCATAATAAATCCATACGGAACAATTGTCCACAGATTCACTTGGGGATTAGGCCACTCTATAGCATTCAAGCAGAAGTGATAACCCTCTTCCAAGGATCCAAATTTCTCAAAGAACTGGGCTATAAGGAGGAAAATGTCTTTGGAGATTCCCAGGTAATTATCCAAGCACTGGCGAACAATTCCATCCCAAAAGACCTGCAACTTGCAAGGATCATCTCAAGGATCAAAGGTATGACAAAGACTATGAAATTGAAGTTTTTCCATGTTTTGAGAACAAACAACAGAGAAGCAGACAACGAGGCAAATAAGGCAGCTCAACTAGACATTGGCTCCCTTCTCAGAAATAATGAAGTTCTTTGGGACCCAATTCCCTAAACTGAAATATTTTTTTGTCTCCTGCTATATCAGTTTGTTTGTATCTTCCATCTGGGGAAATTATCAGCAGAAACACACTTTGCTAAATGTAAAAAGAAGAGGCTGTTAAGAGTAGAGGGCATTGTTTGCTGGCTAAAAAGTCAAGTAGAAAATCTACCTGCCTATTGTAACCGATTCCATGGCTTCTGGCCGCCCAGTTAATGAAATCTCATACCCATTTCTGTTAAAAAGAAACATATTAATTAGGTTAATAATTAATGCATTTAATAATTAATTTATTTTCCATACGCTTGGGAATTTTATATAATCAAACTAGTACGGATACTAGTTCAATGCATGTGATGCATGCATATTTAGATAGCATACACATGCTTTGTATGCATGTTAATAATCATATTTTGTTGCTAACTCAATATGGGTTATTGCATTACTCAAAATAAAGACACCCAATGAAAAATGTTAACACACACACATACACAATTTAGAAGGTGAGTTTTGATTTGAAATGATCAGGAGCTCAGGACCAAGTGTCGTAAAATGGTCAAAAATTAAAGTGCTCAGAACTGGCTCGAAACTAAACGACTGGATAGAGCTCGTCCTCCTGATTCTGGCACCACAAATGGTTCGAAAAACGGTCGTCGTATGAGAAAATTATGCCAAGAACAAAATTGCCTAATAACCCTTAATTTTTGAATATTTTACAAAAAAAATATATTAAAAAAATAATATTCCATAGAATATTCTTTGGAATATTCCTTTTGGGTATCCAATCACAGGTTTCCATGTGGCAAGCCCAGAGGTTGCCACGTGGCCCAAGGTGACATCACCAGGGTAGGCGTATACATACAAAAGTTTGCAGTCGAAGTGTGGTTTGAACCTGCGACCACCGCTGTGTAAATGCAGCGCCTTACCAATGCACTACGTGGGTCATATCTGTTATGTGGGTGGCGGAAGTTTTTATAAAGTTTAAATTTAGTTTGGGCGGAAACTAAAGCGGGCCAGCCCCCGTTCATAGGACCACCCCATGCGACCACTACCCAGGGAACCGGTGGTTATGCCATATTTAGCGGAGCTGTTGGCAGTGATGCCAAATTTGGTGGGCTTATCTGGTCGTAACTAAAGTCTAACTGGAGTTTTTCAAGGGAAACTGGAAGTTGGGAGTAAATGGCCATAACTTTGGCTAGGAAAGTCCGTTTTGGACGAATTGTTTTTTGATTTTGGGTCTCTTTGACCTTCTGAAGCCATTGGCATAGGTTTCACAGCCATCTTAGGTTGTTTACAGGTGTTTTAGCTTCGGGGAAGTTCCAGAAGCCACCAGGGCCAAATCAGTTTGGGAGCTGCATTGGGAATTGTGTAACCAATGAATGTGGAATGAAGGTCATTCCTGAAGGTTTTCAGCATTCTGAATCCATTTCTATAGCTTTTTTTGCCTGTTGAGGAATTCTTCTCATTTTTTAGGTTCAGGGAAGCTTTCAGGGCCACAAGGGCCATTTCAGTGCTTGAGCTGTTTGGGGGCTGTGTTCATCCGTTTTTGGTTATTCAAAAGCCTATGTCTGCTATTTTCAACCTTCTGAGTCTAATGGAAGAGGTTTTAGAACCTATTGATGTCATCTTCACCTCAAAATTCTCCATGCAAGTTTAAAGTGACACTAGGGCCAACTAGGGAAAGTATTGTATGAGGTACAATTTCACTGTTTAGTGTTTGGGAAAGAGAATGTTTAGCTAATTCCTATCTTCTGATTCTGTATTTACAGTAAGATATGTCTTTTGAGACACTCATATTCTTGTATTAGCCTTTGTAGCATTTTTAATACAAGAGGACAAGCCTAGTTGGGGAGGTTTGGTATAGCAGATGTAGCTCAGAAGGGGTGAACTGCTTTATCATTTTGATGTCTTTATTTGCTGAAGATGATATGCTAAACAAAACTGATATAAAGTGTTAAAAAACAAATATACATAACTTGCATACACACATAATCACATATTCAGCCGCATAAAGCTATTTGTCTTATTCCGCAAGACATCAAACTTCAACTATGTGTATGCCAAAGACTTCTAAGTGTTTACTTTGCTATTTCTTTAGGCAGAGCCTGTAGAGGGCCAGGTAGCCTCTGGAACTCATCCTCTCTTTAGAGGTGACATGTCTGGTGAATGCCCCTACAGTCTATCTCTGTATAAGAAATAGGAAGTTTTCACCTTTTTAGAGGTCACTTGAAGCGCATCACTCAGATTTGAAATTATGGAAAATGGATACCTTGCACCCTTAAAAATGAAAGTGATTAGAACTAGCTCGAACTTGAATGATTGGATAGGTCCTCCTGATTCCGGCACCGCAAACGGTTCGAAAAACGGTCGTCGTATGAGAAAGTTATGCCAAAAACAAAATCGCCCAATAACCCTTAATTTTTGAATATTTTTCAAAAAAAAATATTAAAAAAAGAATATTTCGTAGAATATTCTTTGAAATATTCTAGGGAATATTCCTTTTGGGCAGGCAATCATAGGTTGCCATGTGGCAAGCCCAGAGGCCGCCACGTGGCCCAAGGTGACGTCAGTAGGGTAGGCGTATACATACAAAAGTTTGTGGTCGAAGTGTGGTTTGAACCTACGACCACTGCTGTGTAAATGCAGCGCCTTACCAATGCACTACGTGGGTCATATCTCTTATGTGGTTGGTGGAAGTTTTTATAAAGTTTAAATTTAGTTTGGGCGGAAACTAAAGCGGGCCAGCCTCCAAGGGCCAGCCCCCGTTCACAGGACCACCCCATGCGACCACTTCCCAGGGAGCCGGCGGTTATGCCATATTTAGCAGAGCTGTTGGCGGTGGCGCTAAATTTGGCGGGCTTATCTGGCCGTAACTAAAGTCTAACTAGAGTTTTTCAAGGGAAACTGGCAGTTGGGAGTAAATGGCCACAACTTTGGCTAGGAAAGTTCGTTTTGAACATTTTTTAAATTTTTTTTTAATTTTGGGTCTCTTATACCTTATGAAGCCATTGGCACAGGTTTCACAACCATCTGAGGTCATTTGCATGTGTTTTAGCTTTGGGAAAGTTCCAGAAGCCACAGGGCCAAATCAGTTTGGGAGCTGCATTGGGAATTGTGCAGCCAGTGAATGTGGAACAAAGGTCATTCCTGAAGGTTTTCAGCATTCTGAATCCATTTCTACAACTTGTTTTTCCTGTTGAGGAATTCTTCTCACTGTTTAGCTTCAGGGAAGCTTTCAGGGCCACAAGGGCCATTTCAGTGCTTGAGCTGTTTGGGGGTTGTGTTCATCCATTTTTGGTGATTCAAAAGCCTATGTCTGCTATTTTCTACCTTCCGAGTCTAATGGCAGAGGTTTCAGAACCTATTTATGTCATCTTCACCTCAAAATTCTCCATGCGATTTTAAAGGGCCACTAGGGCCAATTGGGGAAAGTACTTATGAGGTACAATTTCACTGTTTAGTGTTTGGGAAAGAGCATGTTTAGCCAATTCCTATCTTTTGATTCTGTATTTACAGTCAGATATGTCTTTTGAGACACTCATATTCTTGTATTAGCCTTTGTAGCATTCTTAATACAAGAGGACAAGCCTAGTTGGAGAGGTTTGGTCCAGCAGATGTAGCCCAGAAGGGATGAACTGCTTTATCATTTTGATGTCTTTATTTGTTGAAGATGATATGCTAAAAAAAACTGATATAAAGTGTTAAACAAAAAATATACATAACTTGCATACACACATAATCACCTATTCAACTGCATAAAGTTATTTGTCTTATTCCGCAAGACATCAAACTTCAAGTATGTGTATGTCAAAGACTTCTAAGTGTTTACTTTGCTATTTCTTTAGGAAGAGCCTGTAGAGGGCTAGGTAGCCTCTAGAACTCATCCTCTCTTTAGAGGTGACATGTCCGGTGAATGCCCCTATAGTCTATCTCTGTATAAGAAATAGGAGTTTTCACCTTTTTAGAGGTCACTTGAAGTGTATCACTCACATTTGAAATTATGGAAAATGGATACCTTGCACCCTTAAACAAGTACAGTCCATTTATAGATCAGATGGTATCGGAGCTCGGGTTGAGCATTTGTTTGTGCAAAAGGTGTTAAAGCAGTGTGAGAGATTGACTGTTTTATTTGTTGCAAATGGTTGCTTGAATAAGAAGGAGGGTTTTTTGTTTGGCATTTGGTTAAAGCTTGTCATTTGATTGGAAGCTTTGAGAAATCTTATTTGGAAGTTTCTTTTGTTTAATTGACCATTTACATAATGTTAACTTCTTCCACAAGTGAAGGTTCCTCCTTCACAAAATTCTTCAACGATGACATGAAGAATGTGTTCCTTAAGGTGAAGGACATGGTGCAGATTCTCATTGAGGATCAAAGAGAAAGTGTTAAGCTTCAAGCATAATTGTTGGCTATGAAGGATGAGAAGGAAAAAATTCTCCAAAGACTGCATGACATGGAGAAACAACTCCTTCAAGCTCAAGAAGCTTTGTCCAAGAAAATGCATGAGGATGAGGTAAATCATTCAAACTTGTCTTCAATTTACTCAATTGAAAAGTGTGTTGGTTCTTTTGAGAAACATACCAGAGGCATAGGGTCAAAATTAATGTTTAAGATGGGCTATCAAGAAGGAAAAGGTTTGGGCAAGCATGCACAAGGCATGGTTGATCCTATTTCAGATGTGGAGTGACCCAAGAATGTTGGTCTTGGATATGAACAGTTTAATGGTGAAGAATTCAAATCCTTGAATGCATGTGATGCAAATTTAAAAAGAACCTTTATCCCAAGTTCTCAAATGAATATATGCCAAAATTGTTTTAAGGATGATTGCCATTGTTTTAAGCCATCATTGCAGCAAGTAGAGGGTAAACATGTCGCTTATGGTGAGCATGCAAATGTAAACCGTTTTCAAGACAAGCACAGTGATGAAAGTCTGAAAAGGAAAGTTGTCTCCTCTACTAGTTCATCGCCTCTCAAAGATAAAAAGGATGGACATTCTATGCAGCAAACGAGGAAGTTTTGCTGCGCATTTTGTGGTGGATTTAACCATGTTGCTTCAAGATGCTGGTTGAAAAAGAAAGCCCACGGGAAGCAGAAGAGGCAAAGAAAACTTTCTCAGAAAGTGCTTGAAAGTTGCAAATTTTGTCAAAAGAAGGGAGATCATGTTTCTCATTGTTGGACCTTGCATCCAACAAGTCATCCAAAGCACATGCAACTTGATGACAAAAACATTGGCACAAGTGGATCTATGGATTCCATTATCGATGTGGAAGATTCACATGAAGAACTGCTACTGCAACAAAAATCACCATTGAACTGGCTTGGTAAGAAGTGGATGGACTTCTTGACACAGTAAGACATACTCCTTTTTTACATACAAACTTTGGATGTATGCATGTTTTTTTTTTATGTGTTGCAAAAATTTCGCCATGAAGGTGAAAGTTGAGTATGAGACTTACTCTATCATAGCGAAAGTTATATTCATTTCAGCTTTGAAAGTACATGTACATGTGTTCGAGGATATTGTACTTATGATTGTACTTAAGAGAAAGTTGAAAGATAAACTGCATGCATGAGAATGATATGCATGAGCATAGGGATCATGATGATTTCCTTGTATTTTAAAAATGTATGTGTGATTAACTTGAAGGGTTGATTACTTTGTTTTTAACCATGCATGTAATGTAATATTGACTTGGAAAAAGTTAATTTGATCTCCAAGATTGTAAAGAGGAGAAATGATGAAGTGTTTCATCTTTATAAAAGCCTTCTCATTTGGGAGGCAGTTCTTCTTCTGGAGCGGAGGTGCCATGGATGGGCATCGTGACAGTTGGCAAGCCCACATGTTTAGAGGAAGATTTCAGCTCATATATCAGCAAGTATCATTGCTGGTTCCTGCAATTTTATATTTGGCTGGCGAAAGAACTTGGTCGGGATTCGACGAGTACTTGGCTTATGCAGTGAAAAGTCGCCATGACGATAGTTGGCAAGGCAGTACATTTTGGATTAGTATGCTCTTTTGGCTGAATGGAAGAGGATATTTCTGTTCCTCAAGTGTTGTACAGTTCAGTTCAGAGATTCAGTAAGCTTTTGGGGACCAAAAGCCTTCTCATTTGGGAGGTGTGATCAGGAGCTCAGGACCAAGTGTTGTAAAATGGTCAAAAATTAAAGTGCTCAGAACTATTTCAAACCTAAACGAATGGATAGAGCTCATCCTCCTTATTCTGGTGCCGCAAACGGTTCGAAAAACGGTCGCTGTATGAGAACGTTATGCCAAAAACAAAATCGCCCAATAACCCTTAATTTTTGAATATTTAAAAAAAAATATTAAAAAAAAAAAGAATATTCGTAGAATATTCTTTGAAAATTCCGGTAGAAATATTCTTTGGATACTTCCATATAATATCTTTGGAATATTCTAGGAATTCCCTTTTGGCAGCCAATCACAGGTTGCCACGTGGCAGGCCCAAAGGCCGCCACGTGGCCCAAGGTGATGTCAGCATATGTGGGCGCATATATTCAAAAGTTGGGTCGAGCGTGGTTTGAACCCACGACCTACCGGAAGCTAACGCAACATCTTACCACTACGTTGCCAAGGCAGAACCTGTTATGAGGGTGGCGGAAAAACCTTATGAAGTTTAAACTTCATTGGGCGGGGCCTTAAGGGGGCCAGCCCTATACCACGTGACCTCACGCCCAAAACCGTGGGCCTAACCCTTAACCGTCGGCACAAAATCCGAGGTAAAACTGCCAACCATTCATATGTATTTATTATAACTGCAGTCAAGTTGGTGGAAATTTTAGCGGAGCGCCAAATTTGGGTGGACCCGCCATATTTGGCAGGCCTAACTGGCTCCAACTAAAGTTAACTGTAGTTTTTCTAGGGGCAGACTAGAGAAACTTTAATGAGCCATAACTTTGGCTAGGAAAGTCCGTTTTGGACGATTTTTTTTTTTTTTGGTCTCTTCGAGCTTCTGAAGCCATTGGCATAGGTTTCACAACCATCTGATGTCATCTGCAGGTGTTTTTTCTTCGTGGAAGTTCCAGGAGCCACTAGGGCCAAATCAGTTTGGGAGCTGCATTGGGAATTGTGCATCCATTGAATGTGGAATGAAGGTCATTCCTAAAGGTTTTCAGCATTTTGAATCCATTTCTACAGCTCATTTTTCCTGTTGAGGCATTCTTCTCACTTTTTAGCTTCAGGGAAGCTTTCAGGGCAACTAGGGCCATTTCAGTGCTTGAGCTGTTTGGGGGCTGTTTGCATCCATTTTTGGTGATTCAAAAGCCTATGTCTGCTATTTTCGACCTTCTGAGTCTAATGGCATAGGTTTCAGAACCAATTGAGGTCATCTTCACCTCGAAATTCTCCATGCAAGTCTAAAGGGCCACTAGGGCCAACTGGGGAAAGTACTGTATAAGGTACAATTTCACTGTTTTAGTGCTTGGGAAAGAGCATGTTTAGCTAATTCCTATCTTCTGATTCTATATTTACAGTCAGATTTGTCTTTCAAGACACTCATATTCTTGTATTAGCCTTTGTAGCATTTTTAATACAAGAGGACAAGCCTAGTTGGAGAGGCTTGGTCCAGCAGACGTAGCCCAGAAGGGGTGAACTACTTTATCATTTTGATGTCTTTATTTGCTGAAGATGATATGCTAAACAAACTGATATAAGTGTTAAACAACAATATACAAACTTTCATACACACATAATCACCTATTCAGCTATAGAAAGTTAATTGTCTTATTCCGCAAGACATCAAACTTCAAGTATGTGTATGTCAAAGACTTCTAAGTGTTTACTTTGCTATTTCTTTAGGCAGAGCCTGTAGAGGGCCAGGTAGCCTCTGCAACTCATCCTCTATTAAGAGGTGACATGTCCGGTGAATGCCCCTACAGTCTATCTCTGTATAAGAAATAGGAATTTTTCACCTTTTTAGAGGTTACTTAAAGTGTATAACTCACATTTGCAATTATGGAAAATGGATACCTTGCACCCTTAAACAAGTACATTCCATTTTCAGATCAATACGACACTCTAAATGAAAAGAAAAATCATATGCACATATAAATCAATTGATATCTAATGAATGAAGACTTTACGACTATTCAGAATTCGAAAGAGGAACGACTTTACGACACTTCTTTCGACAAAGATCAATCGACAAGAAAAACAACTTTTGACTAAAGATTGCAAATGATAAAGTAATAAATAAGAAACATTTAATAATCCTAGTATAAGTGGGGCTAAATTAAGTGATGCAAGTAAGCTTCAGTGAAGAGACATTATTCATATTTAGCAACTCAACCAAACAAATCTGAAAGCAAGTCAAAAACTCTCAACTCCTAGATGGGAAATTGAGTTCAGTCAATCATCGCATTTGGCCTTTGGAGACAACAATATGATCATCACACCTAGCCTTTGAAGAGGGTGAGATGCATCTCACCCTGCCCATTCAAGAAGTGAGATGCATACTAAGTCATAGTGGAAGACAATGCTATGGTCCAGGGAGCGATTTCTGAAAGTGTTTTGGCTCAAATTTGGAGTAGTTTTCAATGAATCAAGCTTGGTTTTGATGAACAATGATAAGAAAAGTATGATGGAATGTCCTAAGAGGTTACTGAGCTACCAAAAGGGCATCTAGATGTGTTTGCAAGTCAAATGTTTAATTCTTAAACTAAACCAGAGATAGACTGAAGCAACATTTATCTACTTTGCAATTGCAGAGCAAGAGCAATTCAAAAGCTACCTGGTTGGCTTCAGACTGTGTCTATAGTTTATAAAATTGAACATAAAACAAAAAAAAAAACAACAAACAAACATCTGGTTATCCCCACTGGAGTCGCCAATTTGTTTATGGGAAAACTAGTGTCTTGTCGAATGACTAACCCTCTAGGTTTGACAACTACCCTAGAAACAACAGTTTAAAGAAATTCAATGATTTTTCCTATGTGTAACAGATAAGAGAAAGATAGTAGAAAACCAACCTGAAACTTTTGCTTGATCCCTTGCTCGATCTCTCTCTCCTTTGGCAGCTCCAGTAACTCCTCCTCGTACTTAACACGCTTGGAGAGTACCTGCACAAGTACAACAACAAAGAACTGTCAAAGCATCGTGATATATTACAACATAAACATTATAGAATTAGATATATAATGAAAAAATGAAAGCATTCACAATTGCACAATCAATTGGGAAAAATCTTGAAGAACTTTATTAATAATAAGGAGACTTACAACCCAGTTGTCTGATCCAGCGCCATCCTCCTAGCATCAATCCTTTTTCACCTCATGAATTAGCAAGAACACATCAACAAGAATACAATGCTCTCTCCTCAACACTAAAAATAGTAAAAATTACATGAAATTCACAACCATTCAACCTCCTGATCCCTTAGATGAGAGATCCTTTTATAGATGTTTGCAAGGGTATGAGTCATCCATGGGGATTGCTTAGTGTCATTCCACTTGTTACAATTGGTTCCACAAGAGAGGGGAATTTGAGATGGTTTCCTAACTCCTTTGGTCATCCTTGGACGAATTCAGAGGCAAGTGGCACAGGAGAAGTTTCTAGAAGATTCCATGAACAACCAACTATCAAACTGTCCCGGAAATTTGTCCATCCTTGCCCATCGCACCCTATAGAAGGCCTAAATAGTATGCATCGCACCTTGATAGTGTACCAGTCAATATGCATCATAGTTTATCAGTGGAGCAGTCCGTACGGTCCAATTTAGGCTCTTTTTGGATGATTTCTGAAGTGGATCTTTTGGGAATGATGCACTCAGATGACTAAGTTCCTTTAGGGTATGAAACAACTTTTAGGGGTTGATGAGCCCTAGTTCATAGACATATAAATTTGGGGTTAATGTGCCCAAATATGTCTATAACACCTGCTCACTGGGAAACCGACCCAGTAGCAAAGGTTTAATTTCTTGAGATTACAAAAGTTTTATCTGCTATTTGCTAACCAAAAAATTGTACCATAAAAGACACTAGACAATGGTGACCTGATGGTCAAGGCCTCATTAAAATGTTCACCTTGCTAATGTACATAAAAATAGATGCAATATATATATATATATAGATTATATATATATATATATAATATATTATATATATATATATATATATATAGTATATATATTATTATAAGTATATATAGTATAGATATATAATATATATATTATTATATATATATATATTATAAATTATAGTGTAAATATTTCATTCAAGAGAGGTACCTGATTGGCACTGCCAACCATGACCCAAGGATTTGTCATAATGTAGCACTCACCACAAATCGTCAGCCATAATACTCCAATCACAAGAAACAAACCTCCATCCTTATCGCTATAGGGACCATAGAAATGAACATTATGCCAAAATTGATCCTTAAAACCACTGCATAGTCTAGAATGCCAAAATATCTAAGAACTCCTTTCTTTCTCTGCACACATGAAATTCAATTTCCCTGTTTTCTTACACATGCATCGATATAGACAGAAGGCCCCCATAGTTCCAGACTTCTACTTAGAGTAGAAAATCAAAGCACCATCCTTGTGATGTTGGTCATATCCTATATTCTCAAATGAATCCAACCTGATTCCCATTATATTTCTACAACTACCTCCAGATGCACCCGACGTGTGAGAGGGAACAACACCGCAATTCCGCAATTCCATTGACTGAGACGACATTGAATTATGTAATAGGGGCCGACATGTGATAATTCAAATCTGACTTTGATTGAAGGCATGGTGGATGCCAATGTTAGTCCTCTAAAACATGCTCCCAAGCCGCTCTAGCCAGCTTGAATTTCAAACACCTCTAAACGAGGCTCTATTAGACCCCTAATGCCGAGATTGTCTTGTTGTATTAGCTTAGCATGAAGAAAATAGATACTTATTCAAGACTCCAGAGGAACTACATGTGATAAGAGACAATTGAACCACAATGAAATAACTAGAACGTAGGAAATAACCCCAACCACTGAACCAAAAGAATGTACAAATGCATTTAATGCTAAACCAAGAGAACGTACAAATGTTGAGGGAGAATGACCTTTGAGGAATTAGGCGGATATCGTCTTCAACACAAGAGCGTGCAGATATCACTTTTCATGTCATCATATACGATCATCATACACATTTTCATTATAATGATTCTTTCTTTTCATTGCAATGATTACATGCTTTTCATGTCACTGTGCTCATTACTTCACATTCATGAAGGTGTATAATGACTATCTAGTGATCCAAAATAGCACAATGTGAACACCTGTCATGGGGAAAAGCTACAACATCCATTATACATAGAATAACTATATATATATAACATAATATATATATATATATATATATAATATATATATATATATAATATATATATATATATATATAATATATATATATATATAATCGTTATTTTATATATCTTAATAAACAAAATTGTTGGTCATGACCAACAACACATAATTTAGGCCCCAATTCACATCATAGAGATTTCCAGAGTAGTAGCTCTTTCAAGTTTCTTATAGTTATAGACCACACCACGACATTGTAATAAAATTTCAAGATAATTTTTTTTTTTAATTTTTAATTTTTTTTTAACTAAACTGATATTTTCATATTCTTAATAAACAAAACTATTGGTCTGTGGCAAACTACACATAATGCAAACCCAAAAAATACATGTCCAAATGATATAAGTCAAAATGATACATGTCAAAATGATACAACTCAATATGGTACTACAAGTGAAAATGATACATATGATAATAAACATGAAAAGATGCATTATAACGATTTATCAACAATGATCCATGATGGAGTCTATATAATCAATGTCATTGGCTACTACAAGCAAATTGCTCATCATAATAATCAACATCATGATCATCATCAATGTCAACATCGTCATTGCCTGCCTCGGTGTCCTCTCCATCTACCTCATCATCATCATCTTGAATGCCTGAACCAGACCAAACATAATTTGGATCGGTCTAAGTATCAACTGGATCTTCTAGAAGACCCCTGTTTTGCAAAAAAAAGCATTCAAGATGAAAATTTATTATTTATTTCATGCAATATTTAATATTTCTGTTATATTTCTAATATTACAACATATGCAACAAAACCATAATCATATTACGTCATATCAAAGTGCACATAGATACCATAATAAAATTTCAATTAGGTTACAACTAAGATGTCATTCCAATGATGTAAAACATGAAACAAATCTAAGAAACTTTATTAAATATCATAAAAAAATTGATATACAATTTAACTATCATTACATAACCTTAAGTGCCAACCCTCTCCTTTCAATACATAAAAGTATTTTGTGTGTCATCATTAACTTTTTATATACGTCTAGAATCAAATAGAATTATACAATATGCCATAATACAATTAACAAGATTACATAATTCACTTGTGTCTTCAGAATTGTGTTGAATGTTAAACATAACAACAAGAAATTCCAATTTAATTTGTCCTTAAATTAAACTGTGAATTAAAATTGTAATTTTATTCTCATAGCAACTGGTAATAGTTAATTAAGTTAAATTGACTTAATTGACTTAGGAAATTCGAGTTGGAAGTCTATCTAGAGTCATGTAGAGTGATCCCTAAATTTTAGGGGCCTAGGTTGAGTTCTTTGGAGTTGTAGTTAGATAACTTAGTTTGACTGAGATATAGTCAGTTAAACTAGTTCTAATTGTTGGAGGAACTAGTAGAGGTCTAGTAGTGGAGTAGTGCACTAGTGCATCACCAATACCACACCAGTTAACTAAATATTCACTCATAAATAAATCATGTTGTTAGTTTAGATGAATACCCAGTTGAGATTAGAGTTAAGGAGCGATGTACTACCAGTTGTATAATTTTCCGATTTGTACAGATGGTGCATGCAATTAGTTGAGGATCTATGTTTCGATTGCGTAGTTATGGAGAGTGGATTTCCCAATTATTTATGGGTTGATACCTCTACGAATTATGCAAGGAAGTAGGGGCTTGATAGGCAATAGAATTGGCTAAGTTTTGGCTTGAGCTGGCTTGTGAGGTAGAGATTTAGATTGTACTAGTGCTAGAACTGTTTAGGATGAACAAGCATTGTATTTTCTTCTCAAATCTTCTGGTTAATGAAGTATTGATATTCAAGGTTTTTAGTAGTTTCTTTCCCCATAGAAATATTGTGTTATGCGCAATTGATATTCTTCCTCTTTCTACTTATTGTTTTCATCAATCAATTTTGGTTTTCGCTGAAGAGTAGAGTAGATTCTTGTCTTGTGTTTTAGCATATCACATAAGCTGTTAAATATACATTAAAAATCTACATGAGGGTCTAGGCACTCTATCCAACTTGCGCTTAACTAAACACACTTACAGGATCTTACAGAACTCAATTTCATTGCTCGGTTTGGTTTTTATGCCCTCAGATGAAATTTGTCATGTGTCCCTTGCATGATGTTGGCAAGTGAGTTGAAACTCCACATAACTAGAAAGTCGAGGCCCCATTGGAAAAACCATTAGTTCCATTGGAATCATGACATCATATTATCACCAAGGACACCCCTATCTAGTGACGTCATGGACCAATCATTTTCTACATTGACAATTTTCATAAATATGGTTTCACTCATTAGCTGACAATGCAATTTTTGTGTTATATGCTTAGATATTGAGAAATATACCAAACGAGGATATGGGTACCATGGACAACTCGCCCTTTACCAAACATGCCTGCAGAAGTTGATGGAACTCAATTTTGTTTCTCAGTTTGGTTTTTATGCCCTTGGTTTAAATTTGACGTGTTTACTTGAATGACATTGGGAAGCAATTTGAAACTCGTCATCATTGGAAAACCAAGGTCTGGTTGGAACAATTGTCAATGCCTTTGGAATCATTGACATTGAATGCAGAAGTTGATGGAACTCAATTTTGTTTCTCAGTTTGGTTTTTATGCCCTTGGTTTAAATTTGACGTGTTTACTTGAATGACATTGGGAAGCGATTTGAAACTCGTCATCATTGGAAAACCAAGGTCTGGTTGGAACAATTGTCAATGCCTTTGGAATCATGACATCATATATATTATATCATTGTTAGGTACTAGAAGTACATGAAACTATCCTAAGTTAAGCATTGAAAAGGACAACCTACGAGTTAAACTTAATGATGGGCATTTTATGTCTTAAAAACAACTGACACTTACTCCAATTATCGACTAGGGGGGCTCGTAGGCTTTGAGGCATCAAAAATGTGTGTGTCAAATAAAATATACCTTAAAACTAATCCTATATCATTGTTAGGTATTGGAAGTATAGGAAACTATCCTAGGTTAAGCACTGAAATGAAAAATCTATGAGTTAAACTTAATCTTTCTTAAGAAAATTATCCAACCAAAATTTCAAAGTAAATTAAACTATATTTTAACCTGGTCTAAAACAGAGTATGTCCAAAGATGAGGCTTATGTCTTTAAGTTTGATGATGGAGGTGTTCAATATCTACTTAAGGATTAATATTTTTTGGGATTTAAGAGAATGAAGGAACTTATGGGGTTAGCTATGAACTAGGATCTTTCTACTAGCATTCAATATTTAAGATCCACTCGGGTGCTAACATGCCTTGATAATACCTCAATAATATACATAAGATTTCAATGTTAAAAGTTGAAAACTTAAAACTGATATAAAAAAGCACATAGTACCACATAAATCAGCAAATTTCATCATCATGAGCATGCAATACATAACGATGCAACTCTTCGTCAATAGTGGTTAGAATTCCAAACAAGAAAAAGCAAAAGGTAAAGGATAGTGAACTCTCACCTCTTGTTACCAATGTGTTATGATTTACAAATTAGAAGTCTCTTTCTATTTATACATGACCTAAGAGACCTTTGAAATTTGCAGGAAACATGCTTTCTCACATAGCATGAAGTACATCCTCATTAAATTTGGGTGGACAATAACTCATCCTCATTAAATTTATGTTGTACATGAAATTGGATTGATTTTATAGGATAAAAGGAAGAGATTGTGTGCCTCAAATAAATACAAAAGAGGACCAATAATTACTAATTAAGTAGTATACAATTTGAATCAATTAGATTGGCTAAGAAATGAAGCCTAGGCATGCATTTTAGTGAAGCAAGACAATTTTGGCCTACTTGACAAAAATGCACGCCTAGCATTCATTTCAAGGCCAAATTGAATGATTAAACTTCGAGACTATTTTTTTACTCACAAATAACATTAATACAATTAAATATTTTTAATTTTCACATATACATTTATGTTGTTCAAGAATACTCTAAATTGCATGGATTTCATAGGGTAAAAGGCAGGTTTTGTGTGCCTCAAATAAATGCACACCAAGACCTATAATTAATTGGTAGTGATATAATGATAAATTTATCCTATGGGTCTGTGAAATTTTACCTTAGTCTTATGGTGCAACAACTCCCTAATGGGCCTTAGTCTTGTGGTGTAACAACGCCCTAATGGGCCTTATTTCTTGGGTATGACAACAACTTCTTTGGTCCTCACACTGCCAAACCTACAACAACCATTTAAGATTGAGAAAATGCCTCTAACTATGTTGTTGATGCAATCCTTACACAACAAGGGTATCTGATGACCTATCACAATAAGACACGTTGATACTATCCAAAGGTATCCCATCTATGATAAGGAAATGTGTTCCAATGTGCAAGCCTACTAGTAATAGAAACATTATATTTTGTGGAAGGAGATGATCATCCACATGGATCACCACCCTCTTCAATTTATGCAGACACAAGTGAAGTTGCAGAATAATTGCCATAAAAATGTTCCACATATCTACAACAAATTCATTTTCACATTAAGTAAAAGAATGATAGCACCAATCTCGTCGCAGAATTTCTCATTCAACCCCTAATTGTGGTATTGAACATAATTATCAACTCTTGTGGGCACGAGACCTCTAGATGGTCGTAAGTATACAACAATGACTCATAATTCACTACCACTTACAAGATGTTGATGACTAGAAAGCCAGTTCCAAACTTCCACCTTCAATATGGATTGTTGTGCTACCTATAACACATTTGAGTTCCTTCAAGTGAGTGTTCCAAACTAATTTGAGAGGCGCATTACTGTCTAGTCACAAGGCACTTTGGTGTGGAGAAGACAGTGGTATTACTTCCAAAGTATTTTTTTTGGCCAAAACTCTAACAGGATGTCAACAAGTATATGAGATCTTACAATACATACACCATCACCAAACCAACCATTAAGAAGCAAGGCCTATACACCCCTTTGCCTACTCCTAATCGACCATGGGAAGCCATCTTGATGGATTATATGTCTGGCCTTCCTTCTACCAAGCATGGTAATGACCATGTATTTGTGGTCATTGATAATTTTCTAAGATGGTTATCCTAGCTACCTACAAGAAGAGTATCACAATGAAATCCACTGCCAAGATATTCTCTAAATGGGTGTATGTACATTTTGGGATCCCGTAGACCATCATATTAGATTGAGATAGAAGATTTCTAAGTGTATTATGGTCGAGACTCTATCCATTAGTGACACCAAGCTCAACAAGTCAATTGCTTTCCACCCACAAACTGGTGGCCAGAAAAAAGTTGTCAACACAATGATCGCGCACATTTTAACATATACAACTCCAAGCATCCACGAACATGGGATGAGAGTCTTTGATCCAGATTTAAACAAGAACACAAAAAATTACCCATATAGCCATAATACTTCATTTCATTAAAGTAAAATACTGAAATATGTGTAATAACATAAATGGAAATAAACTAGCTCAGGCGATGGTAGCTTATCCTTGAGAAGTGATGTGGCAGCTACATGCCTCTAAACTGCCTTACAATGAGGCTCAAGGGCATTTTTATTATTGAACAATAAGAGCAAAACCTAAACAACCAAAACCCTAACCCGAGGAGATGTAACACCAAGAGTTTATGGGCCCCGTTGGGGTTAGTTGGACAACCAACTTCCTGGGGTCGTGACTTGGTCATAGTATCTTTGTTTGACGCACATGATACCCCGTTGGAAAGATCACTCCGAGGACTACGACAGAAAATATCATCTTATTAAAATATTGTTGGCAGTAGATTACCGAAAAAAGTCGTTTAGGGCCTCAAAACGGCTTCGGAAGTTTACGACCCGAAAAACTGCTAAAAATAGTAAATTGTGCTACAATTAAGGAAACTAAAAGAAACAATGGTGGGGGTCCAAGTGGAATTGGTGGGTGGCCACCAATATCCACCTCGATCATTCCTCCCCCCTTAGGAAGCAATGGTCCCCATTGCATTGAGTTCCTCCATGAGATGAGGAAACTTCTGCTGAACTTGGTCCCTGGTGAGCCACTTGCCCTGGTGAAGGAGTTGGCCTACTTTGACAACTCGATACAATTATATCTTCTGTTGGTGTGTGTGCTTGATCTGCGTGTCCATGATCTGATCAGTTGCAGCTTGTTCCATGCAATCTGGATTTAACTCTATTGGTGTGAGTTGTTCTGCAATGTCGGATGTGTCTAGTAATGGTGGAAAGTATGGCAGAAGGCGGTCCAAATTAGACACTGGGTGCAAGCCAAGGAATGGGGGAATGTTGAGCTCAAATCCATTGTCTCCCACAACATTGGTAATGGTGTAAGGACCATATCAGAGTGGTATGAGTTTCCAATAGGCTCCAGTAAGGTGCTTCTTTTGCAAATGCAACCAGACTTTGTCGCCCACCTGAAAATTGTGTGGCACCCGATGCTGATCATGTCACTGCTTATACTTGGAATTTGATTTCTCTAGAATGTCACAGACCTATTAGCATATATGTTGGATGTGCTCAATGAATCTATTTGCCTTATCTATTTCGGACTGGACATGAGTTGAATCTGCCTGAGTAGCTACAAATGGCATGGCCACATCAATGGGACATAATGGCTGGAATCCCAAGCTCACCTGAAAAGGGTTGTGGCCAATCGAGCTGTGGAGAGCCTGGTTATAGTTGCGTTGAACATAGGGGAGGCTCTCATCCCATGTGCATGGATGCTTTAAGTTGTACATGCACAGAATGTGTACGATCATCCTATTGACAACCTCTCTCTAGCCATCAGTTTGGGGATGGAAGGTTGTGGACTTAGTGAGTTTAGTGTCCAACATCGACCAGAGACTGGACTAAAATGTACTGAGGAACTTGTTGTCCTGATCTGAGAAGATAGACTGTGGGATCCCAAAGTGTACCCATACTTGTTCAAAGAAGATTTTAGCAGTGGCTTCTACTATGATATTCTTCTCATAGGCTGCCATAATGGCCATCTTCGAGAACTTATCGAAGACCAAAAAAACACAATCGTTTCCATGCTTAGGAGAAGGAAGGCTTGACATGCAATCCATGAAGATCTATTCCCAAGGTCGACTAGGGGTAGGCAGCGGAGTATAGAGGCCTTGCTTCTTGATGGTCGGTTTGGCAATGGTGCAGGCAGTGTAGGATATGATGTACTTCCCGACATCCTGTCGAAGATTCGGCCAATAGAAATACTTTTGCAGTACTGTCACCATTTTCTCGACCCCAAAATGCCCAATAGCCCAATTGTAGTGTGCTTTCCAAATCATCTTAGCACACTCACTTGAAGGAACATAAAGGTGACCTAGGTGGCATAACAGGGCATCCTGGAGGTGAAAATCTGGAACATGTTGACCCTCCAAGAGTGTCTAGTATGTGTGGCTGAATTTTGGGTCACTTTTATAGAGAAGTGGCCAATTAGAAGTCTCGTGCCCACAAGAGTTGAGCACGGTGGTTAACACCATGATCGGTGGTTGACCGAGGCAATCTGCAACATTATTGGTGTTTCCCTTCTTATACTTGATATTCAAATGGAACTGTTGCAGGTATGTGGACCATTTCTGATGGCAATCATTCTGCAACTTCCCTTACATCTGTATGAACTGCAGGGGTAGGTGGTCTATGTGGATGACCATTCCCTTTCCAAAAATGTAATGCTTCCATTGTCGACAGGACTACACAATGGATTACATCTCTTTGTCACAAGTGGGATACTTCCGAACTGTGTCTAAAAGTGTGTCACTGTGATATGCCATTGGATGCTCGTGTTGAGTAAGGCTTGCCCCAATAGCATAGTCATAGGCATCTGTCTCGATCTCAAATTGTTGTTGCAAGTCTGCTAATGTGAGCATTGGTGCTTAACAGAGGTGATGTTTCAAATCTGTGAATGCCTTCTATTGAGATTCAAACCAAAATAATTTTGCTTTCACTCCTCCCTTGGTGACTTGACTCAAGGGCCAAGTGATATGATAAAATCACAACTCGAACCTGCGGTAGAAATTGGCAAGACCCAGAAAGTTACGGAGCTCTGTCAGAGTGGTTGGAGATGGCCAATCCTGAATGACTTGGATCTTGGCTAGATCCACATGTACCCCCCATTCATCAATAATTTATCCACATTGGCACATAGCTTGCATTGCTGAAGTGTTTGGATAACCTGTCGGATGTGGTGGAGGTGCTCTTCCCCACTCTGGCTGAAGATCAGGATGTCATCCAAGTATACCACTACAAATGAGTTGGTGAATGGCTGCAAGATGTCATCCATCAGCCTCATGAAGGTTGCAGGAGAATTCGTCAACCCAAAAGGCATAACCAACGATTCAAAAAGGCCCTCCTTAGCTTTGAAGGCAATCTTCAACACATTAGAGGGTTCGATTGGTACCTGGTGATATCCTGACTTCAAGTCGATCTTGCTGAAATATTTTCCCCCCTTCAATTGGTCCAGAAGGTCATCAATCTGTGGGATCGGGTAACTATTCTAGATAGTGATCTTGTTTAGCGCCTGATAGTCAATATAGAGTCTCCAAGTCCCATCCTTCTTTTGTGCCAACACGATTGAGCTCCCATAGGGCGATGAACTCGGTAGGATGTAACCTTTCTGTAGTAGCTCCTGAATTTTCCTCTTGATTTCATCGTTCTTCAGAATGGAGTGCCAATAGATTGGTCCATTGGGCAATGGCGCACTTGGGGTCAGATCGATGGAGTGCTTGACCTGGCAGTGCAGAGGAACCCCTACAGGGGAGGTGAAGATTTCCTCGTACTCCTCCATAAACTTGTCCATTAGTAGTGGTCGTGTGGAGGGGCCCTATCTCAAGGTCGTGGCCGCCGTCTTATTCTTTCCCTGAGGGCATATCATCAGGACAACAAATTTCCCAGTTTTGGAAATGCGCTTACTACATTTCTTTGTAGTAACCAAAGAGATGGTGGTAGGCGGTGCTACCTCCGGTATCCTATACAACTTATTTCCCAAAGTAACAATAATAGCACGAGGCCTTGATTCATACATAGCATGTCGCTTCCACAAGTATGGTTGGCCTAATAATACATCACAAACATCAAGGGGAGAAACATCACATAATACCTCATCCATGAAGGGCTTGATGTTGTATGGAAGGTGACACTACTGGCTCACGTGAAGATCTCGTCCTTGGTGAAGCCACTTGATGGTGTACAGTTGGGGATGTGTTGTGGTCAGTAAGCCTAGCTACTTCATGACCTCTGTCGAAATGAAGTTCTTTTGGCTCCCACTGTCGACAATGAACTGTAGCGGGGAACCCTTTACCCACATCTGGGAGTGGAAAAGGTGCTCTTCCTCCTCTAGATCTTCGAGTTTCTCCTTAGGGATCTTCATGGTGGCCACCATGGCATTGGGCTCCACATTGATAATCAGCTTCCCTTTTTCATTCCCCTTGTCGGGTTCTAACTCGAAGTTGGAACATGCATCTGATTCTGAAACCTTTAGCTCAGCCACCAATGACTGCTTGGCCCAACACTCACTTGTATTGTGAGTGCAGCTCTTATGGAACTCACACCACTTTCCTGTGTCCTTCTTCGGCTTCGCAGTGTTGTTCTTTGCTTGCAGCTTTGGTGGGTTGTCCTGGGCCACCCCGCCTTGGCTTTGCCCTTTATTTTGTGGTTTGGGGGCAACTTTCCCGTGCTTTGGATTCGCAGATCCAAAGTCTCGCTTCTTCTGTTTAAACTTCTGCTCAACCTTGATAGTGTATCGGTATGCCATGCCAAGCGAGGAGATGTCCCAGAACTCCATCTCGTCCTGGATGTACCTGTGTAGGTAGCCATGGTATTTGAGTACCAAATGCTGCTCAATATCCTTGATACCCAACTTTGTACGAAGATTATGAAAAATATTGGTAAACTTTGGCACATCTTGGTCCCTTCCCTGCCACAGAGTAGTCCACTTTATGTATTTATCCTCATAGCTTCCGACAGGGTAGCACTATTCCTTGATGGCATCCCAAAATGAATTCCAAGTGGGTACTGCTAAAAACAGTGAGGCCGTATTTTCATCCTTCTACTCATAGTAGGTTTCCCACTAGTCCTTGACGTGGGGGGCAACTTTGAGAAGAGCGAAAGTAATATTTTCCCATCTAGAAAAATCATGAACAGAAAAAAACCCTTCTATCATATTTAACCATTTATCTATAGTTTTTGCATCTATATGACCCTCAAATGTTGGAATGTCAAAGTTAAATTGTACCTTAAAGGGTGTGGCGCTTCCATCGTAACTATTGGAAGTAGATGTGTCACCCCTGGGAAGTCGCTAAAGGATCTGGGAAAAGTTGTCCATCATCACGTTCCTTTGTCACTCGAGGGCCTCTTCGAGCAAGATTTTGATAAGATCTCCTACCCCTTTGTCTTTCTTTTCATACGCCATGGGAGGCCGTCAAGATTTGTGAGGATGGTCTTGCAAAGGTTCAACCAGTTCAAGGCCTAACTCCTTATATCCCGACCTCATTGGGGACATGCAAAGGAAAACATAGAAAGAACAGACCGCTTTGATACCACTGATCCGGATTTAAACAGGAACACAACAAATTACCGATATAACCATATATACAGAGATGCAGCAGAAATAATACTTCATTTCATTAATGTAAAATATTGAAATATGCCTAATAACAGAAATGGAAATAAACTTGCTCGGGCGATGGTAGCTTATCCCTGAGAAGAGACACGGTGGCTACATGCTTATGAATTGCCTTATAATGAGGCTTAAAGGCCTTTTTATTATTGAACAATAAGAGCAAACACTAAACAACCAAAACCCTAACCCAAGGAGATGTAACACCAAGAGTTTATGGGCCCCGTTGGGGTTAATTGGACAACCAACTTCTCGGCGTCGTGACTTGGTCATATTATATATGTTTGACGTGCATGATACCCCGTTGGAAATATCTCTCTGAGGCCTACGACTAAAGAGACTATTCGGTAGTAGATTGCCATAAAAACATCATTTAGGGCCTCAAAACGACTCTGGAAGTTTAGGACCCGAAAAACTGCTAAAAATAGTAAATTGTGCTACAATTAAGGAAACTGAAAAACTGAAAGAAACAATGATGGAGCTCTAAGTGGAATTGGCAGGTGGCCACCAATATCCTCCTAGAACATTATTCCCTATGTTCAACACAACTATAATAGAGTTATCCATAGCTCAAGTGGCCATAACCCCTTTCAAGTGGGCCAAGATTTCAACCATTATGTCCTGTTGATGTCACACTACCCCTTGCAACTACCCAAGAAGAATTTGCACATGTTCAATTTGAAGTTGATAAGTCTAACAATTTTATTGAACAAATTCATAACATTTTCTAGTAGTTCCATGATATATTTCACAAATTTGATGCTAAGTACCAACAACGTCATGATCAGCACTGGGTGCCACATAAGTTTTAGGTGGAAGATATGGTTTGGTTGCATTTGCATAAGGAACACCTTGCAGGGGCCCATCAGAAGATTCAACCACTCTGTTATGGGCATTACACCATAAACATGGTGGTGGGTGACAATACTTTTGAGCTAAGTATCCCCCCATTCATTGGCCTGCACCTAGTATTTAATGTGGACCACCCTCTGCCATACTTTCCACCATTTTTTGACACATTAGAAATTACAGAGCAGCTAACTCCGATAGAGCTCAACCCAAATTGCATTGAATGCTAAGGAAAAAATTGATCAAATCATCGACACAAAAATTTAGAAAACTCGCCAATAGAGGATCCCGTTGTATTTGAGTTATCAAAGGAGGCCAACTCCTGCACTAAGGCAACTGGCTCACTAGGGACCAAATTTAGTATAATTTTCCCAATCTCATGGAGGCACTCACTGTAATGGAGCCCATTTCTTCCTAAGGGATAGGAATAATCCAAGTGGATATTGGTGGCCACCTACCTATTCCACTAGTTGACAACATATTTTCCTATTTTGACAGTTTTATATTTTCGACAGTTTTCAAGTCATGAACTTCTGAAGATGTTTTGAGGCCCTAACTAACATTTTTTTGGGAATGGGCCAACGACAGTGTTAAATGTTATTGTCAATATTATTTTTCTCCTCAAGTAAACCTTTCTAATGGGATATCATGCATTCCAAATGAATATTGTATACCAAAGTTACAACCCAAGGAAGTTAACATTCCAACTTACCCCATCGAGGCCCATAAGCCTTTGGCGCTTCATCTCCTAGGGTTAGGGTTTTGGATGTTTATGGTTTCACATTATTTATTCATTACAAAGAGGGCTTTGAACCTCATTGTAACACAGTTTAGGATGACGCATATCCATCACATCCCTTCTCAGAGATAAGCTACCACCATTCGAGTGAGTTTGCTTTTATTATGCATGTAAATAATTTCAGCATTTCTACTTATTAATTGAAGTTGAGTTTCATTGTATCTCTGTGTTTGATTTTAAATCTATATTTCATTTCATTCCCTTCTTGAATTTAGATCAGTGGTATCAAAGTGGTGTGCTCTTTCTATGTTTTTTGTGCATATTCCCAACGAGGTTGGGGTATAAAGAGTTAGGACTCGAACTGCTTGACCCCTTGCTAGAATAGCCTCGCTAGCCCCACGACCTCACATGGAGGAAGAAAAGAAATATGAGGGAGAATGAGATCCTAATTATTCCTCAAATGACAAAGGAACAAGATGATGGATAATTTTTCCCAGTTCCTTCGGCAGATACCAATAGGCAAAGCATTTTCATCCAAGAACCACTTTGAAGACGCCACCTCTTTTAAGGTACAAGTTAATTTTGATATTTCTATATTTGAAGGAAGATAAATGAAAATGTCTAGATAAATGGTTAAATTTGCTAGAAGGATTTCGGTCCATAATTTTTCTGGTAGAGAAAATATTACTTTTGCACTCCTTAAGGTTGCCCTCCATGTCAGGGATTGGCGGTAAACCTACTATGAGTAGAGGCACATGGAGGGATCCCCACTATTTGCACTCACAAACTCTTGAAACTCTTTTAGGGGTATTGTTAAGGAATAATATTACCCTATAGGAAGCTATTAAGACAAGTACATAAAATGGACCACACTTTGGTAGGAAAGCGATCAAGAAATGCATGAATTCACTAATATCTTTCATACCTAATGCACGAAGGTGGGTATCAAGGAATTTGAGCGACATTTGATGCTCAAGTACTATGGTTTTCTAAAAAAATATATCCATGAAGAAATGGATTTCTTTGACATATCGTCGATTAGAGCAACATAATTATAAGTTATCAAAATTGAGCAAAATTTTAAACAGAAGAAGTGAGACTTTGGATCTGTGAATCTAAAACAAGGCAAGGACACACCCAAACTATAGAACAAAGGATAGACCCAGAGTGGAATTCCCTAGGACAAACCATTGAAGCCACAAGCAAATAATAGTAATGGGTAGACAAAGAAAGACATAGGAAAGTGGTGTGAGTTCCACAAGAGCCCCACTCATAACACAAATGAATGTCGCACAAAGCAATCACTGGTGGTTGAGCTAAAAGCTTCAGATTCAGATGTAGGTTTGAATCTAAACCAAAACCTAACAAAGGGGTCAAATCATTGATGCAGAACCCAATTCCATTGTTTCCACCACCAAGGTCCAACAAAGTGAGCTCAAAAATATAGAGGAAGGTGAGTGTCTCTTCCACTCACAAATGTGGGTGAAGGATGCTCCATTGCATTGTATTGTCAATCGAGGGAGTCAAAAGAACATCATCTCAGCAAAGGTCGTTAAGAAGTTGGGCTTGTCGGTGACACCACACCCACAACCATACACCATCAAGTGGCTTCTTCAAGAGCAAGATCTCCACATTTGTTAAAAGTGTTGTTTTCCCTACAACATGAATCTTTTCACAAACGAGGTATTGTGCGATTCTGATCCCCTTAAAGTTTGTGATTTTTTGTTAGGCAAACCATAATTCTGGAAGCATCATGTTATGTATGAGTCTAGACCTCGTATTGTTATCATTACTTTGGATAGAAAACTATACAGGATACCATAGGTAGCCTGTCTATTGTCATTTCTTTGATCTATGCTAAGCAATGCAATAAGATTATCTCCTAGACTAAGAAAATTGTTTTCTTCCTTATTCACTTTCAAAGTAAGGGGAAGATCATGGCCACATAAATGGCCTCCAAAAAGGGCTCCACAACAAAATTAAGGGGATAATTTCATCCAAAGAGTATAGGGACATCCTCTCCTCAGTCATGGGGGTACCTTTGCACTGCCAAGCAAGTATTCTATCTATCTACCCCCCTACACATCTTTACTTAAAGGGGAAATCTATCACTGCACTCTTCTAGAAAACAAGTAAATCAAGTAGTAGATCAAAGAGTTTCCACAAGAAGGCATCTAACCAAGCTACTCACCTCGTGGGATCCCAATTGTACTCATACAAATGAAGGATGGGACCTGGAGAGACTCTGCATTGGTTATTAAGTTATGAAAAAAATCATTGTCAGGAACAGATACCCAATTCAACAGAATGATGACCTTCTTGACCAACTTAAGGGGACCAAGTAATTCAACAAGATTGATTTGAAGTATGGTTATCACCAAGTTCTAATGGAAACCATGGATGTATGGAAGATGACCTACAAGTCCAAGGAGGGTATTTTTAAGTGGTTAGTCATACCCTTTGGTTTGACGAATTCCATTGCAACTTTCATGAGGCCTGGTTTTACCAATTAGGTCACAGGCTGCCTCATTCGACCCCCGGCTATGGCACTAAACATAGTTCTCAACTCTTATTGGAACAAGACCTTTAGATGGCTGCAAATATATGACAATAACTCAAAATTAGTTTCCATCTACAAGATGTTGATGACTAGCCAATTCCAAACTTACACCTTCAGGATGGACTATTGTGCTACTTAGGACGCCTTTACATTCGTTCAAGTGAGCATGCCAAGATTATCTAGGAGGAACATTATAATTGGGTTATAGGGCACTTTGGTGTGGATAATACAATTATAGTATTGTAGAAGTATTTTTATTGGCCAAAAATATATCAGGATGTTGGCAATTATATTAGATCTTGCACTACCTGCACCATCATCAAACCAACCATTAAGAATAAACACCTATAGATCCCTTTTCCTACTCCTAAATGACCTTGGGAATCCATCTTGATAGGCTATATGTTTGGACTTCCTTATACCAAGCATGGTAATGACTGCGTATTTGTGGTCATTAATAGATTTTCTATGATGACTATCATGGTTTCCTGCAAGAAGAGTATCACTGTAGAAGCCACTACCAAGCTCTTGTTTGAATGGGTGTGGGTACATATTTGGATCTCATAGACCATCATATTAGATTGGGATAAAATATTCCCAAGTGTATTTTGGTCGAGCCTCTAGTCATTGTTGGACACCAAGATCACTGAGTCGATTAGTTTCCACCCATAGATTGATGGCTAGACAAAGATCGTCAACAGACTGATCATACACATTTTACACTTGCACAACTCCAAGCATCCACAAACATGGGATGAGAGTATCCCCTATGCTCAACACAACTACAATAGAGCTATTCATAGCTCGACTAGCCATGCCCCTTTCAAGTGGGCATGGGATTTCAACCATTATGTCCCATTGATGTAACATTGCCCATGGAAACTACCCAGGCAAAATCTACACATGTTCAATCTGAAGTTGACAAAGCTACAAATTTTATTGAATGAATTCAACACATTTTCCAAAAGGACTTTGATAAATTGTTGAAAGCTTATGCTAAGTACATACAATGTCATGATCAACATCGAGTACCACACAAGTTTTAGGTGGGAGATAATGTTTGGTTACATTTGCACAAGAAACACCTTGCAAGGGCCCATCAAAATCTTTGGCCACTCCTTGACCTGTACCCAGTGTTCAATGTCGACTACCTTCTACCATAATTTCCACCATTGTTGGATGCATTAGAAATTTCAAAGCAATTGACATCAACAAATCTCAACCCAAATTGCATTGAATATGCCGCAACTCGCTTAATCAATGAACCATTTCATTATCTTCTTCAAGATACTCTCCTTTACAAAGGGTTGAATTCCCACGTAATCAATGGCTCAACAAGTGGCGGTATCAAAGAGATGCTCCTATGCACAAAGTAAAGAGTTGATTCTCACAAGAAACTGGCCATGTCTTTCCTACAAAGAGATGATCTCCCCTAAATGGATTGATCTCCCACCAGCATGTGGAACAAAATGAACTCTCTCAAAGCCAGTGGTAGAGGTCCTCCTTGAATTTGTTTCTCAGACTCAAGTTACATCATCATCATCAAACTCATCTTGGAATTCTAAGACTTTTGATTGTAAACATGACTACTTTTTGACTATGTGTTAAAATGAACTTTTGGTAAATTTTATGTTGTGTTCTTTGCTGTGCCCGACATTTTGGGTGAACACTTCACCCATCTTCAGGAACATAAAGCAAACTAACGATGTGAAAAGTGTTATACCAATATAAAGAGGAGAGAGTTAGAAAATACTCATTAAGGTAGGGGAAAAATGAAACCATTGATATTAGTAAATAATAGATAAATCATTAAATAATTAAATTTAGGAAAAATAAAATAAAATATAAAATAAAAGAATTGAATTGTTTTAAATGGAAAACTAATTAAAGTAGTCAAACATAAGAATATATAAAATTAGGTAAATTATCCACATACATATATATATAAAGCCAGGTCAAAAATCAAATTGATAATGGCTAAATTAATTCGAATAAAAACTAAAATTTTATTAGAAATGATTATTAATGTCAAATTGATAATAGGTAAATTTGTTTGAATAAAAAATAAATTTTATGGGAAATGATTATTAATGACAAATATTTGACTAAGATAAAAAATTGTTTGAATAAAAACTATCAAATTGATAATGGGTATATTAATTTGAATAAAAACTAAAATTTTATTGGAAATTATTATTAATGTGAAATTGATAATAAGTAAATTTGTTTGAATAAAAAATAATTTTTATGGGAAATTATTATTAACGACAAATATTTGACTAAGAGAAAAAATTGTTTGAATAAAAACTATTATTTAATTGGAATTGGAAAAATATAACTCTAAAATGATTGATTAAATATTATAATAAAATAGAAGAGGTGAGAATAATAAGGGTGAAATTAGCATTAATAATAAAGTTTTTTTTTTCTCGGCAAAGACTAAAATCTATTAATTGAAAAGTAAAATAATTTTACAAGGAGTTGAGGCCTCAGATAACAGTACCCGAGAGCACTCAATACAGCAAAACTGCCCCAGTATAGAAGGAACCTGGGGAGACCAGTTACAAAAAGCTAGAAGACAAATATAGAACCCAGAGATAGACCAGTAGAACATAGGAAGAAACATGAAAGCAAGAGAGCCAATGTCCTTGGCAAACCAGACGGTAATTAAACTGCCACTGCCCTGGAGGGAAACAAAATCAGCCGGTTGAAGATGCAGAACCATGACTGTAAACAAAATGGCCTGGAAGTAGTCATCTGAGCGATAGAAAAACCAAAAAAGAGAGAAAAAACAAACCCAGGTGGCCTTAAACTTCCACATCCTCACCAGGAGTCTTCTTCGCTACCTGACACGCGCTGCCAATCCACAAATATTCACTGCCATCCTTCTCACCCGCTGGGTTCGCCAAGGTATGATCAGTGGCTCCAAAAATCCCTTCCCCAGTCGCTGGGATATTGTCTTCAAGAGGCGGAATGACTCTGGGAACTTCATCCTGGCCAAACTTATCACTTATATAATTCTCCTGGCTTCCCCCATCCGTTAATTTCTCACTGCTTTTAGAAGGCTCAGGAGCCATGCACGATAGAGGATAGAGCTGGTTTTCTTCTTCCGAGAGGATAATAGTGATATGAGCAGTGATCAAAGGCCTGTTAAGATTGCTTTGGAATTTGAAATGAGTGGTTTGGAAAGCACTATTCGAAGTTGGCTTGCGGACAGGGCTCGGAGGAGGCCCATTCACATGAGATGAGGGGAGATTGACAAGAGACTGTTCAGGGTCCACAGAACGGCTACCCAACGAACGTTTGTCGCTACCACGTCGCCCCCCGGAACGGTTCCTCCCACTCTGGCGAACCATGATGAGGAGCGAAGGGGAAGGGACTGAGTAACCAGAAACAACGATAGGAGGACAAAAGGATTGAGCCAGAGACCAATACAAGTGCACAGAGTATGCCTGAGACGGAGATGAGAATCACCCAATTCTAAATTCTAGAGCTTTAGAAAGCTTACCCCTTAAAGCAGCGTTGATCCTGCCGTGGGGATCCTTAGCATAGTAGTACCACCTCCAGGATAACAGAGAGCCGGCACGGAGCTTTCCTCTGTTAGCGGAGACCTGCTTGCCACCAAAAACCGCATCAAACCAAGGCCCGGAGAAAGAGGACTGAACGCGAATTGTGAAGGGAATAAACAGGATCGCCATGATTATAACTACCACAGCTTTGCTTCGAACAGAGCACACCATTAATGTTGAAATCCTACCATATCCATCCTTATTAAGACTATCCTTCTTGCGCGAGGTGAGATCTTGGGAAGCCATGCTGCCCTGCAGCTGGCAATACTTGCTCTTACGATCTGTCATGAATAACATTTAATTCATTTGTGTCACCCGCATCCGGGGAGCATTAATAATAAAGTTAATGCAAACATTACGAATAAAATTACATTACGATTTAAGGGAAGGAAATTACGAGTTAAACACTAAATTATTAAAATAAATAAAATAAAGATAATGAAAAGAAAACACTATGAATAAGAAATATAGAGTAAATTAGATATAATTAAATGAATTTTAAATAATTTAATAAAAATGGAAAAAGGGGTTGTAAAATATTGGAAGAAAAATAAATAAGATTGAACATGAGGGATTAAAAAGAAAGAAATGATGGGATAGGAAAAATGGGGAGAGGAGAAGAAGAGAGGGAAACGGGGGTGGCTGGGTTAAGAAGGGTTAGAACTAGTATTAGAGTAAGGAGGATTGGGTTTGGAGTATCAGATATGAATAGTTGGTTTCCATGAATGGCTTAAATAGTAACCATCTTAACAATTAAAATTTTTGGGATGTTTTTCAATTCATAAGGCGTTCCTAATGATACAGTTGGAGTAGAAGGGGGCAAAGGCTAGGATTTTGGTTTTATCAAAGAAAACTAGATGCTTGGTATTGTAAGAATGGTTAACAATGGAAGATTTAGCAATGTGTTGATGGTGTTGGACCCACCAACATTCAGGGGATCTCCCTGGTATGAATTTCTAACTAGAACTCGCACTGCTTGGTGTAGGAGTCCCATTAGATACGATGGTCTGGTTTCCATTATCTTAAAGATATGCCTTAGCTCTTCCTTGTCAGCACATGGGAGTGGTTCACTTAGTCTTCAAACAACGAGGTTCATGTGCCGGGTGAGTTCTTAGCGTAACTTATATCTAAGTTATTTCACTTCATAGGGAGAGGGTGAGAGTGAGTCTTAGGTCGAAAGGGAATAGTCCCAACTCGGCTAGAGATACACAACACAACAGGATCTGTACAGCTTCTGATAGAGTAGTCCACACGGATGTGGCAGTCATAAACACAAAGTGAACAAATAATACATACAACAGCCAGCGGAGTAGTCCACACGAGTGTGACAGTCATTATAACAAGTTTACAAGAATGAATCTGTCTAGTCTCCAACGAAATAGTCCACACGGGTGAGACATCGATAACAACTGATACAGTACATTTCCAACAACAAATGCACTAAAACAACCAAAATAGTTCAACTATCTTAGTACAATTTAAAGCAACATTCATTACAAGCGTTCAAGAATAGGTTTACAAATGAATACATACTTTTGAATTAAGCGAAAGTTCCAAGACATATCCATACACCATATATCACTAACCCCAATAGTGGGGCGTTGGAGCCACTGCTTGCTCCTCAAAGAAAAGAATATAGACTCTCAAGGCTATGTAGGAGGACCCAAGGTGAAAAGTCCTTTTCATGTACAAATGAGGGGTATATATAGCCAAGGGTGAAACTCACCCTTGTGATGCTTTGACTTACATGAATCTTTAACTTCATCTGTGGGTCTCTTTGACTTCCACCTTACATTACATTGATTACACAAGTATTACCCAATGTAGTGATGTGGTCGCGGCGACTCGTGACATAACTCAACATGACACAACTAGTATACACATGTTGGCTGTGTTGTTCGTGTCGAGTTGATGTGTTGCTAAGCGATGAGTGTGCTCATGTTGTACCATAGATTCACCTCTGCATAGGAAAGTGCATAGAGTCTTCAATGGTCTTGGTGTTTGCTTGATGGTTCATGTATGTGCATGTATCTCCTTTGCTTGCTACTTGGTATGCTTCGTGTGTTCGTCCAACCACGAGAAAGTCTTCTAGAATGCACTCCTTGTTCATCATGTTCATCATCGCGCCATGTCTCAACCATGTACCTATTTCTGTAATCACTCATGACGACACAACATCAAATCCAGAAATACCCTTGTCTACCATGATGCATTGTCTTTCGTTTCTGTGTGCCTGTGACTGGGAGAGAGGAAAAGGCTCTGAAACGGCGCAGAGCATATGTCAAGCCCAGATGCAGGGCTCTGGGACACTATCGGGAAAAACTGCACAGAGGTCACTTAGAGGTTGGGTTGAACAGTCCAGGACAGTAGTGACATCTGCATGATCTGGCTCAGCTGGGAGGCAGAATTGCGTAGTTTTTCCAGGGAAGGTAGTGCGGGTATCTGGAGGCACTAGCAGTGAAAAATATGTTGATTTCCAGAGGAGGCTGAGATCGGGTTGCGGGAGCCTGCTAGTCAGAACTACAGAGATCTGGGAGGCATTCAAGCCAAACATGTCTCTGTAGTTTCTGGGCTGAGCAGGGTGTCAAGCAGCAGGTGGAATATCCGTGAAAACTGTGTAATTTTCAGGAGCAGTGGAGAGAATTCCAACACGAAGGCTGCCTGACAAAACTGCACAATTTCTAAGGACAATGCAGTGACAGGCAGCAGGTGCATGTCCCACATGTCTGCACAATGTATTCAGGCAATGTAGGCAGGTAGGATGGACAGCTTCTACATGATTTTGGAGATGAGTGTAGCCCTGGGTAACTGCTCCAGTCAATTTCTCTAGTTGACCAGTGGGAATCTTGATATATAGGCTTACGAGAAGCACAGAGTAAGATGACTTCATGGGAAATTTATGCACTGCTCTGGGTGACAGTTAACCGGGTTGATTCCAGAATTGTGCAGTGCAGATTTCTTGGAGGGCAGCCTGTTAGGGTCCCACCCTAACCCCCTTATCTATGTAATGGGACCACGTCATAGTCAAGAGTCAATAAAGCCCATATTAATAATTGTAAGTGGTTAATCCGCAATTAATAATGAAACCACAATTAGTTGCAAATGGGCCGTAGTATTAGATAGATGGTATTAGTAATACGCGGTATTGGCCCGTGGTATTGCACGTAGGAGTCATATATAAGGGATAGAAACTCCCTGCGAGGAGCATCGTGTCTTATTTTGTAATCGAGCTCTGCTCTAGTGGAGGTTGCCCCCTCGAAGAGGCAAGTGAACATTACTCTCTGAATAATAAAATCATTGCTATTCTGTGTTCTGGGTATCTTTTCTTCGCATATTCTATGTTTTGGGTCTCTTTTCTTTGCATATTCTGTATTTGGGTATCATTTGCAGGTTAAGAGCATAACAAGTGGTATCAGAGCACTTTCCAGGGCCGGTGAGATCTCCATTTAGTAGATTTTTTTTTTTTGGCTCGAGACGTGTTCCGGCATCTTTAAACCACGGGATTTGTCGTTCAGCGCATAAATCTGCGGATTTGGGGAGGCATGCACGCAAGAAATACAAGAGGTGGTCACGTCTGTTGGACTCCCTTGT